>VNWX01001676.1:0-14388 GCA_009869905.1 Ceratophysella communis | reverse complement strand
GGCTCGACGTCGAACGGCTACCACGCAGGATCATGCCAAAATGTGTGCGATGGTCCAAACTAAACTCAAACTGGGTGATATCATGTAAGTCCAAATTTAAATGTTAGTTAATGTTAAAAGTACTGTCGCCGCATTCTTACCGGTAGCCCTAATGTCTTCGGCAATCAAGAATTATAGATTCTCAGCTGAAATTTTTGCATAAAAGCTTATTCCTCCCGCTGACATGGCAATCCAGCCGCAGCCAAGCCGGAAATACGCCCTTCTGACCTGAAGTATTTCTTTCCATTAAGTACTACCTGAAACCTGAATTTGAGCTGGGCAGAACGCCAGTTTTTTTTAGACGAGCATAAGATAGACGTAGACTTTTTTACTGGCTCATCCTTATCCCACAGAATTCATTTATCATTATTCCAGCTCTATTGAAATCAAATATTCTAGCCACGACGGAATAGAGTGAGGAGAATAATCGAGTCTTCTATGAGAAGTGCATGGGAAAAGGCTAATGATGGTCAGAAGACATCTATTGTACTTACGCATTTCTTATTGACCATCTTGAAGACACTATCTATGGATAAGAAACCTCAATTCTTCGATTTATCACGCAGTTACAAATTCGAGATACATTGACGATCTCTATATGTGGGTTGTAAAAATATCTTCTTATTTTCACATTTCACTGCTATCTGTATGGTAAGGCGTTTGTATGAATCGACTTTTAGGTACCGCTTAAAAATAACTTCATAGGCCTATTAAATACGTACACTTACGAGACCTTGATGGCCCTATTAAATTAAATAGTGATATATGTAGCAGTTCTTGGACGAATATTTAAGCCCTTTCGAGTAAAGTCGTAGTAGCAATAACAGAAATAAAATTCAAAGGTTTACCTACAAAGTATTAAGGCAGTATAACTTCATAGTAAGCGCTCTAAAATTCAAAAATTAAATTTCTAAATTAGCGGCGAATTTTTTTTTTGAGATTCTGTCGAAACGAACTTCGACTGGTCAACCTATTCAGTTAGACATAATCAGAAAATTGACAAAACTACTGAAAACTGAGAAAAATAGGTCGAAAATCGCCAAGATTGACATTTATGTGCACAGCAATTCCGGTACCTCGTTTGGAAATAATAAAATCGAGCCCTTGTGGACTAATTACTAATAACTAATAACCGCGGGTTATTAATTTTATATTTATATTTTATAAGCCCTTCGCCCCGGTATATGCTGAAGCTCATGCACATTCTTGGATGGAACATAAAAATCTTGGATAATCAGTTCTACGATTAAAATGCCTTATACCCTGTCCTAAACGCATAAACTTTACTTTCTCTGCAATACTAAAACCAATTAGATACTTTAGCGAAATTGTGTCCCGTGAGTCACGTGTTTGACTTGAAGACTCCTATTGCGACTTGGCACCTAAACTAGCTTGACTCTTTACTTTCAAAAATTAAAGACGAACATGAGATCAGCTTACAAGTTAGGCCAAAATTGGATTTACTGCAACTAACTTTTTCAGAAAAAAAAACGAAACTAACAGGTCCATACCTATACTGTAATATACCTAGTAAACTTGGCATAACATAACAAATACTTGTTTCTGAGGAGTATCCCATTTCCCTCCTGTTTTCAGAACGGAAACAAAATGGAAAAAGTTTATTTGGCAAGAATAAAAGAAATATAAGATATTGAAAAGTTAGCAGAAAAAGTAAAAGAATGGACTTCTTTTCTGTGGAAATCTCTGGGGGTATTTCTGAATGGAAGGGAGAGTCACACTTTACATGGATTCCAAATAAAGATCCGCGCCTGTGTTTTTTTGTATTATTTACTGTCTCCGGGTTACGCGGTTCAAGAGAATTTTCTATTCAAATTGACAGGCATTTTCTATTATTGAAGTAAAATATTATTTCTGGGTAGGTGAGATTACTGTTTTTGTGCAAAGTATTTGGACAGAGCTGAGGTTTTCAAGACGCGCTGCGGAATAAAACGAAATTATTGGTTTGGGTATTCAGATATTTTGTGATATTTGCTATGCAGAACAGGAAAATGTACTAGCTTGCAACTTCCGAATGGTCTGTTACCAATTGAATATTAGTGGCTACTATTGCTTTTTTGAATTTCAGCGATATATCGCTGAAGAGAGTATTCAAACTTGGAGTTAGTACTGCTAAAAAATGCACGTAAATATAGCCTCGTCGACCGTTTTCTCTTTTGCTGCAGCGATTTATCGGCATGTCCCACGAAAGTGCATAACGAAGTTAAGCTTTTAGAAAACTTAGCCCTGCTTCTATTACTGCCCTTATCGACATTTTCTACAGTGCTCCGGGAGGAATTATCACCCTCTACTTTGGAGCTAATGGGTTTCTCAGTTGGATGCCCCGATATTCCGAATTTCGCCTGTATTTGCCCTAATTCGAGCTTCTTACTAAAGCGTACGTATTTGAGTATCGTACCTAAGCCAAATAGTAAAAAATTCGCTGCGTAAACTTAATTCATATTATTATTTACCTTCAGAAAATACTAAGGGCTATAACCGAAAATATCTGTATTTTATGATACACTAAACCGATTAGTATACGCAATTTCGGAGCACACGCACACTGAGACGACATGCACAACTTTCTCCATTATTGAGCATTTCGGCACTTTGAAACGGAAGCATAAATGGCTATTGTAGTTCAAAAACAAAAGCTGGAATTTGATTTACGGCTTAATTTTAGAGCCGAGACCACCCCAGGAACACTGTATTTACTTGCTGTAGTCTTGGGTTACTGTGCCCAATAAGTTATTTATAGAGTGAAAGTGGAGCTTGGGGAAAGCCCACACCTTGCTTGGCTCGCCCATTCATAAGCTATTTATAGGGGGTTTGAGATCCTAGAAATTCCATGCTAGAATTTTGGCATGCCGCACACCCTGGTGACGGCCAGGGTCAAGCTAGAATCAAAGTGAAAGTTCTACTTTCACTCACAGAGTGCGTGGGTGTTGGAAAGTTGAGTTAAAGTGTTCTGAAGAAAGCCGAGAGTATTTCGGGTGAAAGTTAGCTCAGCCGGTATAGCATTTCCCATTTATTTTGCCTGCAGTCAAGGGTTGCAGATCATTTTCGTCTGGATCTGAAGAATTCTAGGCTTTTTGGGTCTCTCGCTATTATTTTCAAAATTAAGGGCTATTAATTTTCTTAAACTAAATGTGCAGCTCAGTCACAAGCTCCTATATTAGACTATGTTCAATATACCTATTAAACCTGTTGTTAGATCTACGAATCTAGTCGTATACAAATTTATTCCAAATCGGCTAACGAAAGAGCTGCCCGGCTTGATTTCAACAGCAATATTCCGCTTGCCGATTAAAGCCAGAACCTGCAAGCCAAGTTTTTCGTAATTCAAAAGGTCTAAATGACCGTTACCTAATTGACCAAACCTGGATTTGAGCAGCTTTACGTTTTTTTGGGAGGAACCTTTCGTCTGGTCTGGACTAAGTTTCGGTAGGCCAGAGAGAATTTCCATCGATTTCTTTCTTCCTTTGAACACTATTGAGCGGCGCAGAGAGTTGACCAGAAATTCTCGCGCAGACCCCATCCATTCTCTTTCTCACGGATGCCGCATTGAGGAAGTTTTCGGGAATATACTGTTCCGGCCTATGCCGCTCCTTTTACCAGCACTGGGACAGTAGTACTACACACTGTGGAAGCCCCAGACCAGAGAGACTCTAATACAATGAGAAGGACTCGGAGCCACATGGACGGAATTCGTGGTACAGCCGTAGTATTTTTCAAAACGAGTGTATGGTCCAGAAATTCAACCCACTGTTTTGATTCCTTTTGTCAGGGTTGTCTTGGATATCTCAGTCGGTTATTATGATGATGATGAGCCTTACAATTTAAGTATTTTTGTTTCTGGTTAGCAAATACAGTTACAGCATCGTATCAGGTTACAAAACAAATACATGCCATTCTAATCTAGAGATCTTAAGACACAGAGACATAGAGAAACTATTTATTATGTTACGAATTCAGCAAAATCCATACCCACAGAATCTCGTAGTTCCGTTTGAGCATTATGTTTGACATGTCGTTGTATTTTTAAATTTTTGGATGCAATTTTAATAAACCAGGTTAAACTTCAAAATGTTGGGAACAGAATTTTCAAAATATGCTTCCAAGGAAGGAAGTATTTTTCATAAAATTTATTGTTTTCTAGCAGCAGATTCTATTAAATATACAGATATTTAAAGGCTGGAGTACTTCGAATAGTCTCACCTAAAAACAGAACTCTTTGCCATGGTAAGTCTATCGTATTTCGGGCACAAAATATTTAATTCAAAATAATATGTGAGAATAAGCTGAAGCCGGCACCAAATCGCCACTACGCAAGAGCATTACAGTTTCTCAATAGTTCAAAGTGCAGTATAGCCTTAAATTAAGATGTCTAATACAAGCCATGTTTAGCTTTTGAATTCCAATTGTTTTCTACGTTAACAAATTTTATAATTTTTTACAAATTTACAAGTCATCGCTTTCTATTTTATGCTAGGAAAAATCCGGCATTTCCGAATCCACCCTTACTCAGTGAAAGTAGGGAAAGTCTAGGGCTGTGGCAGTAGTGTATCGCTGAAACTGAGCATGCAGCATACCTCCACGCTGAGTCTGTGACGAGGCCAGACACTGACTCTATTTTCCCTGACACAGAAAAAAAACGGACTTTCTTCTGGGGAGTTAACTGCATGAGACTGCCGAGGAGCACGAGCACCGAGAGAAAGGGTGCGGAGAGAGTTCTGAGTTGGCTCGGGCCAGAGCTAATCCGTAGGCCTATACATGCTTCCGCAGCAGAAATAGAGCTATAGCAATTTTAGCAAGCCTGGCCCGTCCTCGTTGCTGGTCGTCGTGTGTGCCTCAGCCCCGAAAAAAGTAACTTCCCAACCAGCAGCTCCAGAGATAGTGGAGAAAGTGACTGGAACGGAGTCAGTTGTTGTTGGGGTTCCTACTGGGTTTGCCTACTGTCGTTGCCCCACAGTTTTTAGTCGTTCCAGACCCACGTTTTTTATACATACATAACTAGGCTAACTTAATAAATTGTACACACCCTTTAATGCTTAGAAAAGCTCGGCCAGTTACCTAGTTGTTCGTCAAGGCGTTGTTATAAACCCACTTGTTATTCCTTAATTAACGTCTACATGAACTGTGACGAGGCCATGAATCCTAATTCACGACGCCTCGTCCTCGTCAACTCTCTAATACTTCATGCCCCGAGTCAGCCTCATTGACTTGAGCTGACGAGGACTAAGGACTTGCCCCACGGTATGCTCATACTTTCACTTTTATGCTTTCACTTGACTACAAAGTCAGCCTACTTTTTACGTCGGGTTTTCCTTTGGACATTGTCCAGTTGGCAGGTAGCCAGATTTAGAAACAGATCTATACTGTCTCTATTGTATAGCAGACAATTTTTCAATGTATAGCTGGTAGCGGTTTCGATTTCTTGAGACCTGACACAAAACAAACCTAGCAATTTCTAAAGGTTCTGGCTTCTGAATATTTTCGATAGTTCCGATCTATTGTGAATTGTGACTCAATACTGCCTAAGCTTGATATTATTCTGCATAATCTTATGCATAATACATTATACATTCTACATATGTCGTCAATGTATCTCGTGGGGATGACTCATTCCTGCATGCAATTGAGCGACATTTTTGCAATACGGTTTGTTATCGAGCAGAATAATGTCACGTAGGCATATTCTAAGCTTGATATTATTCTGCATAATCTTATGTATAATACATTATACATTCAATGTCGTCAATGTATCTCGTGGGGATGACTCATTCCTGCATGCAATTGAGCGACATTTTTGCAATACGGTTTGTTATCGAGCATAATAATGTCACGTAGGCATATTATATCTACAAGCTTTCAGATATGAAAGTACTAACCTACCGATGAAACCCTGCTGCAATTTTTTATGCAGAACCTTTTGCGGCACAGATAAAAATCGTACAATGACAATCGCGAATTTTTGTTAGTATTTTCTATTGGCTTTAGCCTCAGGTCAGTTAAGAGGCAATCGCCGATATTGAAATTGGATTGTTGATTGTACATTAAACACAGTTGGACATGTAACACAGCAGAACTAACCTGTGCTAATGCTACCGCCAGTTCAGTGAAGCAATTTCCTTACTAAAATACCGCAATTACAGTTTAGATGCATTTTTATGGCGTCCAGCAGAACCATTATTTTTATCGCTCTGGAATTACATTTTCTAAAAATAGAATCACGGACTGGTTCAGACCAGATGTTTCGGTATTTAGAGGTTTCTGTACGTCACTTCTGGAACAAATTCAAGGCTGTTATCAGCTTGTAGTGCTTTCACTTTACGTATTTAATATACATATAGTTTTTATTATGAGAGCGTATTTTTGCTACAATTGTTAAAATGTTCTTTTTTAGAATTACATCATGTGGTGTAAAATTAGTTCAGGGTTTTAGGATGCTTTCATATGGACAATTTTATTTCATTAGGGGTTTCGATGGGAAAAGACCGTCTGTCAAAGCCGAAATTCAGTACAGCTACATTTTCTGAGACGAAACGTCGGTAGCTTTACTCAGAATCTAAGTATAAGGCACGAGCAAGTCTCTTCTCAAATTCGTAGAATTGTCTCTGATAGTAGACATTCTGTATGTCTGTAGTTTCTCCGGAAATTTTAATTAAAGCATTTCAACTCCTATTCCATCATAATATGTATCATTGCTAGCTTGTCCTCGTTAACATTAACCTTTCACTGTGTGTACATGCCGGAACCCAGTACAGACAGAAACGAAACGTCAATACTTTCTTCCCAAGTCGTTAGTATCATGCTGTGCGTGTGCCGCAATGCTTCTTTTTATTCTACAGATAGTCGCATTTCATATGTAGTTAGCTTTTTAATTCAGCTTTCTAAAGCAATCCATCGTTAGCTCCTATTTTATTGACATATATTGTTTGCCTAGTAGTTTACGATTCTAAAAGCTGCATAGTGAAACATAATTTCTATTTTAAATCCTAGATTAAATCGAAGGCACCCCTGAAAACATTAGTTATTGGTATATTATCGTTAATCCAGTGTGAAAACCGACAGCCTAATTTAAATACGAATGACAATTGGGCTCAACTGCTGGTACTATACAACAAAGGTCAAACGGTCACTAAAAACAGGATTTAGCTAGTTCTTCATGTCAATTTTGCAATTTAAAATGCAACTGACGGTCCTATTTTGGAAAACCTGGAATATAAATATTACCATGAAAACGTTTTCAAATTGAGGGTTTTAGCATAGGCAGTGATACGAAAACTGGATAAGGTGTATACTGCAGGTAGCATTTAGGTTCTGTTTGAGGTACTATGATTAAATGCATTATTAATGAGCAAGAAACATCCCAGAAATATTGATGGAGTGTACATACAATAGAAGAGCTCCAAATCGATTAAAAATTATTGTAGAGTTTCTCTACATTGTTCGTAAGTACTCTTCCTAGCCCAGGTACACTATTCAGTTTTCTGTCAAAAACTGTTCCAAATGGATTGTCAGTTTTGCTGGCGTTACGTCCGATTATGCGAAGGCTGCGCAAGCCTAGAAAAAAGCTAAATAGGAATTTGACAAGTTTTGTCTGCTTCTATTTTATTTTTTTTGCTGATAAATGCTGTCAGTGTTAAATACTTACTGCAAGGCTTCTTGTCGTGTCAGTTTAGATATTCGAGTAATTTTAATCAATACATTTTTAGAGGGGGACTGGACTTTCTCTTGTTCCTGAACCTATAATTAGGCAATTTGAACTCACATGATGCAGGTTGCAATTTAGGTACTGGATTTCGGTAACTATTTTCCATCGCTGGTTCGCTAAAACGCTTAGAACATTTAATTACTTGCCAAATTAGTTTTAATAAGGTGTATGGCGAAACGGCGAGTGCGTTAAGCGACTCGACTATGCAAAATGCATTATTAGGATCAAAATTTAGATTGTCCAGTACGGAGTTTCACTAGGGTCAATATTTCATATATTTATTTATCAAACATCCGAGTTTCTTAGTTCATTTAATTTATCGCTTACCTAAATTATGTTCACCATTTCTGCCCAAAAAAGAACATTCGAGCTAAGTCAAGGCTTTAGTTAACTTTATAGAAACATATAAAAGTGCGAATTCTGTAGACCTCTAGCTTGATGCAGACTCAAGACATTCCGCGTCGCTGTGTATAGAAAGCATTACAGTAAAAAATATTTCGTTGAAGTTTATTCCATCAAATCAGTGAGATGCACAGACAAGCTAGAGTCTTATATGGAATGGATTAGAGTAGATTGTATGTATATGTTCACTTCAAGAAGCCAGGTGATCTGTTTGGTCTTGTGTCTGTCTGTCTAGCAGGCCAGGGCTAAGACGAGCTCGAGTTGAAAAAGGGTTTCAGGAAGAAAGCACGTAGTCGAAACTCAGAACCCGGGAGTTACTTGCAAGAAACGAGCCTTACATACTAGCAAAGGTCTGCAATATTTATAGACAGAAAATGTGTTCAAACTTTTTTTCTTGGTACGCTGAACTCGTCTCAGACTTGAAATAGATTGACTGGCTTGGAGAAAGGTGAGAGGGCCGCCGTGCTTTCTCCATACAGGATAATCCTTATAAAGCTCAGATATATTAGACGCGTCGATATTNGGGCCGCCGTGCTTTCTCCATACAGGATAATCCTTATAAAGCTCAGATATATTAGACGCGTCGATATTTGGCAAGGCTCTTGCTTGTTGGCTGATTGCGTAATCCGGGATTTTGGGTGAAATTTCATACCAGATTTTTATGCTAGAATTTCGGCCACTGTTGTAGCCGTTGACTCATTACTTGCGTACAAGGCAGCATTTTTAAAAGCATAATTCAACATGTCAAATTGCCAAAGATTTGAATTAGGCAGGTTAGGTTAGCGAAATTTTCGGCTCAGTAATCCCGATTAGCTCTACAGCCTTGTTCTTATACACCGGTTTCGGCGTTTTTACTAACGATTCGCTTAGCACTGAATCCAGACAGCTCGAAATAGCTCTACCCCATCAATCAATCTCTAATGGCTCAGGTAACTGAGCGCCCTATAGACAACTTTGAAACCTAAACATATCAAAGCTCCATAGCCGCCGATACCCATCCATCTACTTTAAGAATCTGCTTGCCTGGCTTATTTTCGGGTATTAAGGCCATTTTGGGGTGTGCATTAGACATTGGTTTGAGTCCGAATGTTCGGAGTTTAGCCAGAGTGATGAAGCCCAGGCTGACATGACGTTTGAGAAATTGAATGACTAATCAATTCCGCTTTATGTATTCAATTCCCGTTTTTCTTACCTTTCGCTCCTCGCCCTACGTTTCTCCTCATGCATTTTGCATGGCGTCTGGCCATGTGAAAAAGGAAACTTGGGGAAAGGGGAAAACTTGTAGGAAGTTTTTCTGGTAGGCTTATTTTCCTCGTTCACGAGCGAATGGATGATTAAACCATTTCTATTTGCATTTGGGAAAATATGGGTATTTTATAGACTCAAGTCATTTGGAAATATCAGCCGGTTCTCATCAAACAAACGTACTCATAATTTATGTGACTTTTCAATTATTTGTTTGCAGGTTGGCAGCTGCTGAGGCAGCGGCAGCAGAGAACCGTTCCTTCAAGGGCAATCGGTTCGGTGGAAGTAGTGAGTGGGGTAGTCCTCGACCTGCCTTGATTCGGGTAGGTCACAAATTTGGATTTATTGAGTTTGTATTTTGTGACCAAATTACAATTGATATTTGACTTTTTTGACCAGTTCATCTCTCGACCCTTTGGCCTTGCAATCATGGGTTCGAGAAAAGGGGGCAACTCTTCTGGAGCACAAGGGTCCAATGTGGGAGGTGGTCCTGGTTCACCGCCAGGCCCCTCATCACTGTTCATTTTTTCAGAAGAAAATACTGTACGGCGGTTTACGCGGTTCATCATTGAGTGGCCTCCTTTTGAATATGCTGTCCTGCTCACCATTATTGCCAATTGCATTGTTCTTGCTCTCGAAGAACATTTGCCCAACTCAGACAAAACAGTTCTGGCAGTTAACCTGGTACGTACTTAAACTTCAATCTTCTTGTTGCAATATGAAAGCCCGCCCTAATTTGGCAACATCTCTCGTTGTTTGAAATTTGCGCATTCTACCGTCAAATTAGAACTTTTAACCTAAATGTAGGCTAAAGAAATTTTAAAACTCAGCGCTGTTGTGTTAATTTTTCTGTACTTTTTCTTACTAATTTGAATTTTCCGGCATTTATTTTACACCATTTAACATTCAAATTTTATTTTTGAAAACCTGACTTTTTCCAACCCTGAAAAACTCAAATGCATAAAAAATAGAGTATTTGTGGCATCCATTTTGTTTGATCAAAATAGCTTAAGATAGTGGTGCTCAAGCCTGGATTAATAAATAAAGCTCTCTATTACATGCATGACCATGAATTTTTGAGACCCGTATCAAGAGACACTGCCCTGAAGCAGCGTACATACGCTTCGTGCATGGTTCGCTAGCAAGCCTCAATTTTTCCAGATAATTAAGCATTAATAAAGTAAAGGGTTGCCAAATTGAGAGCGTGGAATTGTATATTAATTAACCCATGAATATTCATAGCAATTTCCTTGTCCTTGTGTTTTCTCTCTGACTATAGGAAAGTACGGAGAAAGTTTTTTTAGGAATTTTTTGTGTTGAAGCCTCGCTCAAAATACTCGCCATGGGATTTGTCCTTCACCGTGGCTCTTATCTTAGGAATATTTGGAATCTCATGGATTTCATTGTTGTCGTTACTGGGTAAGGAGCATGCCCTTTTGGTTCATGATTATCAATAGCTTGCCTACCTACCCACACCTTTTCAGTAGCTGTAGAATTAGTATATTAGCATTAAAAAATAGATCACGTAACCGTAAAATTGATGACAAAATAGCATAGAACAAGCACTTAGCATAGCATAGCATCGAAAGCGACCATCTTGAATAGCTCATAGTTCATGCTTCGATAATAGACATTACATTAGCCATAGAAGCCATAATCAATGCGTATACACTACTCGAGTTTTAGAATGTAGGTTTTACCTATAGCGTCCATCTCCGGATTCTAATGCTTTGAAATTACCCATCGAGCAACTCTGACCAAATGTTTTATACATTAGGGAAAATTGAGATTTAAATACATACTTTAAATATTCTTCCAGTATATCGTGATTTTTGCTAAAATATGATGTAACAATAGCGAAACATTGATCAAAATCGCTTTTGAACTCTGTGAAAGGAACCCTTTTTTAGAAAGTATGTCATAGAGAAAGTGAAAGCACAAAGCCTCCAGAATCCGGAGATGTAAACGTGAACATTAGTCTGTCATAGCCCCTAGCACTCTAGCATCATCAAATTCACATTTATTAGTGTGAAAGTACCAGCACATTAGTTCCATCGTTCGTAGCCAAAGTGGTGGGGCTCGAAATCCCGATCTTTCTCTAGCTTAACACGGTACTAGGTATTAGCTCCAGTCGGGGATAGATTAGTCGATTCGGTCGCCGTCCCTCTAGCCCTTTTGAATAGCTGCCCTCCAGTCATTTTTTATAGCTGCCCTCCAGCCCTCCTAGCTGCCCTCTTTTGCACTCCTGCCCTCCGTAAAAAATCGTTCTTTCTCCGAATTCCAATTTCCCTGATTTACTCACACGTCCTTGTTAGATTTCCCAGTATTTTTGTGGAAAAAAAAGAGTAAAAGCTAGAGATGACTCAATGGGACTTTCCCCGCACTCCCCAAATGTTTTTTTCTCCTTTGGTGGAAGGTAGGTCGATGACGATCTTTGCAGAAGCCGAACTGGATTTTGACTTACGGATGCTACGTTCCTTTCGCGTTCTTCGACCACTAAAGCTCGTCTCCAGAATTCCCAGTGAGTTTTACAACAACAAAGCTAAATGCTACAATAACAAAAACACGCCGACGAAATTCCTGTTGTCACATTTAGGAATGCTTCGTGGTATATGTTTAGATAGCAGACTAGGAAATGCTAACGGTTTGTAGATACAGGTATTGGCATACGGCAAAAGTCAAATCGTGAAAAAATCACAAATTCCGGCTAAATTGAATATTGTCGACACATGGGTTAGGTGTGCCTGGTACCTTAAGGTTTGAACACGCACGTATGGCAGCAAAATGATGTTTTCATTTCATTTTCATGTTGGCATTTCCGAAGCCTTACAAATTGCTTGGACGTTACGACAGGATTATTAGGCGTATTTGAGAGTGAAAGTGCGTGGACGCTAGTTGATATTTCATTTCCGGGCTATTTGACTAGCCACACTCACACTAGACCATATGCAAATAAACTTACGGCTTTTCCGGCAGTAATGACATGGCAGCATTATGCATATGAATTCAATTTGGCAAGCTGTAGGCAATTCATTAAATAGAGATTACTAGCATACAGCTAATTACTGGCAGGTATTTAAAAAATACTAAATACGTAAATTAAGGATTCTCTTCAAGTGTTGCACGTGCATGCAGTATTCACAAAATTAAGACTACTTTTAAGTATACTAACAAGAAATTTCAGGTGGAACATGAAAATTGATGAAATTTAATTTGACGTGCTAACTCCATAATTTTCTAGGTTCATGACGGTGGTAACTCAGAAAATCCTACCTGAGTCCAATCTAGATCTTCGCACCTTACGAGCCATCCGAGTTCTTCGACCTCTAAAACTTGTTTCTGGAATTCCGAGTAATTACCTTTAAACCTTTCATAGTTTTAGTCTAGTTTGTAGTCTATAGTTCTAGCTATTCTGGTTAATTAGTTCATACATATAAATAGAACAGTACAACAGTCCCAGTCGTAAATGACGTATCTATGTAGAAGTTTGGTAGCTAATTCGAACGTATATCTAGTAAAAGGTATAGCAGCATAGTTTTGAACGATAGTCATTTATTCATAGCTGTAGCATTAAATAGATTGAACGTAGCATTAAAAGCATCAGTTCCAAATTCTGAAACCTAGCATATAATGTGTACTATAACGGCTGTCGATTCTAATTTTCAGTATTTAAAAAACTGGCGTGAAATTCCAAAAACTGTAAATGGCTGAATTTCGTTAAAATTTTAATTATTTAAAAAACCGATCAGAAAAATGGAATTTAATTTGCAATTTTGCCCATTAAATTAGTACTTTTCCCCATAAAGCTTCGCATTTTAGCTAGGCAAAAATCCAACCAGTGGTAAAATCATTTAATAATAGGCTTAAACTTGTTTTAAAAATTTCAAAGAATTATTCATTTTGATCCTAGTCTAAATTCTGACGAACGCCATATTTTCAAATTACGAGCAAAGTACATGATGGAAATTAAAGCCTAACGAATCGGAAGCCTTAAGTAAATGCACATAATTAGTCAATTTAGCAAACCCTTTGTAGCATTATTTGTAGAGTTGACAGATCTTCCTTTTGATTTCCTCTCTCCTATTTACGTACCTGATTGAATTTAAATACCAACCATAAGCAAACGGTAATTAGGACATCCTGAATGCATTATATACTCGTAGGTATTTCTACAACGAACAGCCTTGTTAGTTCTAAAGCTCTAACCTCGTTCTCAATTTCATGCATGTCTTTGAAGTATAAGAAAAGCATTCAGCATCAATAATTTGACAAAGTAAATGCTATTGATCGACCAGGTAATTGGTTGAACATATGGCTTTAGGAAGTGAAAGCATGAATACCCACGTATTCGACATGAATGCCACCAGTAAACTATTTTTGGTATCAATAACAAGCTGATTTTGCCTTTGGTAATTTTTTAGGCAGAAATGTCGACAGTAGGTCAATATGTGATCATAAGTTCGTATAGGTACTTAATTTACCGACAATTAAAAAATGTTTGCCTGTTGATTCGGAAGTCTTGTGTATTAACGGAAAAAATACTATTATTTTTTAAATTGTAAGGCTGTACTAAATACTCGAATTCTGTCTTGAGCGCGTAATGCTAACGTATGAAAATACCATGGCCTAGATCGATAAGCCTAACTACGATTGCATGCGATAGTTTGACCTTACAATATGTCTTCGGACAGCGAAGCGTATGAGCCACCCAACCGGGCCCTTAAAATTACCGAAATGTTTTATGCGATCACGTTCACCGTCCAATAAAATACGAATAAAACACGGCGCCGTAAATATTTTACCAGAAAATCAGCTTGTTATACCAAAACCCCGATTTGAAATTTGAATATAGACCAAAATAAATTGTGCATGACAGGTAATTTCAGTAAAACGAGACAAATGCATTTGCCTATTATTAATCTGTCCATTTCCATAATTTGGCATATTTGTTTAGAGTGAAAACCTAATCTTATACTAAAGATAAG
>VNWX01001675.1:0-14388 GCA_009869905.1 Ceratophysella communis | reverse complement strand
TTTCTATTTACATTTCAAGGAGGAAGATGGCTCTTTAGTTATTCTAAATAGAGAACTTCACTGACTCATTTTCTTTTTGGTTTTCCAATCTTGAATCCGTAACTTCAACTCCTTGTTCTCAATCAGCATGTCTTCAGTGAGATTTTGGCGATTGAATGGGTCTGTATTTGAGTTGAGCAGGTGGCGCATGATGATGGAGCGATCCATCACAGTTCCACTCGGCAGTATAACTGGGTCGTCCATCAGTGTGTCCATGAGTGGGTCACGGAACTCATCCGGTGCATCGTTGTAGTCTGTGTCACGGTTCATGTTTTGTACGGCGATGTTATGAGCCTTTCCTGCCAGGGCACGGAATTTCACTAACGGTTCACCATATCGGATTCCAGCCCTCTCCATTCTTCCAGCAGCATCCTCGAATAATTCACGACGGAACGAGCGCTAGAAATTAATCACGATTAGAATGGACGCTCGGTTCCTCCCATTAATTAAAGTCAGCTGAGATCCCTTACCTCATCTCTTGCAAGAGCCGCCGCAAACAAATCACAATCCAAATGCAGATAAATGTCTGCCAGATTACCGAGCAGAGTTCTGGGTTCCCAACCGTATTTTTCTGGATTCTTGACCTTCAAGTTCTTACACTTCGGCCCACAGAGTTGTGTTAGATTGAAGTTCAGCATGGCTGCCAGGCGATCAGCTAATTCAGGACGTAGAAAAGGTTCACGAATTTGTCCAGTAAGATAATGGAACATGTCCACAGTTTCTCGAGCAAGCGTAAGGTAAGAACGACATTGTCTCTCATCAATTTGAAGCTGGCGAACACGGTTCTGCTGTTGTTCTTGACCAATTCCAGCCCAAGTAGCAGGATTATTTTGTAAGTCTTGCGTTTCGTGGATTCTCTGCAAAATATGAATAAACTCATTAGTTAAGTTCAAAGAACATTTTTCAATGGTAAAATTAAAATAGATTTACCTTGAGAGATTCCAAGCTTTCGTCCAGCAGGAACGTTGTATCATTCATCAACATGTTCACGAAGCGGACGAATTGTTTCCCTGATTTGGATTCATTGATGATCGCCACTCTGAAATACAAATGAATATTTCAATAAAATTTTGCCTTTTACCGAAAGTGCATGGTGATAATTCATGATTCGCTAGTTGAATACACACCTGTGAACAGGACTCTCCCACATGGACTTGAGTATAATAGAAATATGGTATCGAATTGTGAATTTGTCATAGAACTCGGAAGAAGCTCCAGTAGTCTCAACATCTGTATAAAACTTCATGAGAGCAGAAGCCAAATGCATTTCCGCAATGGGATGAGCCATGATTCGTCGATGCAGATTTTCAGTTCGTCCATTCTGAAGACCCGGATTTATGACGAAGAGGACTTCAACCTAAGCACACAGATACAGATAGACAACATGAAAGTACCGATTCGTATTAAAATAGCATCAAGCATATGATCAAACGTCAAATGTGAACTTACCAATTTGGCGACCAAGTAAGGATTTCTCATGTAATACGATGTACAAAGCGTGACTAAAAGCCATAGAACCATAGACTCATCGATGACGTCCACCATCACGACTGGGGAATACCTGAAATTAAAATAATTGGGAATTAGGTAAGATGTCAATGTAAGTTTACGACAAATTCACAATTCGTATTTGAAAATGGATTCACTTACTGCAGAGAGAAGAGCAGGAATTCAGCAATATCTTCGACATACCACTCCGGTAGATTAGCAAAAACTGGCGGAACTTCAGTTGGTAATGGGAAATTCGGAAGCACTCCTGGCTGCATTCCTGGCATAATGACGGAGTTCAAATACATAGCAACATTGGCGTAGAAGGATAAGCAGCGATTTATAAAATCTCCATCCAAGATAACAGCGTCCGCACTCAATTTACTTTGGGTCATTAGCTGCAAAAGCAAAATACAAAATTACGACAATTGAAATTGAAATACCTAAAGATTAGCTACTGGATTACTCAAATAAACCTTAGCTTAGTATTCTTACCTTGACTTCCTGCTTCCATCGCTTGACCAATCGCTGATTTCGACTAGCATTTGGTCCAGTTCGCCATAAACTCTCAGAAGCACCCAATTCCGAAATCATCTTTTGAAGCTCACGAATTTGACGTAGAAGTCGTTGATAAGTATTGATAGCAGGAATTAATGCCACGTGGTGAGCTTGAAGGGTCAGAAACCAACAAATGGTTGGGAATTTTGGTTCTGTCCACTGATGCCCATTGGGTTCTGCAGGATTAAAACAATAATAAGCTATTTTAAACTTTGATCAGATTTAATATTCAATTAAGATTAATTCAAACACATAACTTATCCAAATGAAAACATATCCCGCCACAAAGTAAAAATGAAGTGATTAGGTACCTAAACTCTGGATCCATGCCTCCAGCTCCGTGGAAGATGAGTTGATACGAGTATCATTTTTCAATTCCACGAGTGAATTTGGATGAAAAGGATAGTAAGCATCGATTTTGTCAAATTGTACTTTCAGTGAGAGGAGTTGGAGTACTGACAAGTAATTCAGCATTGGTCCGTCATTACAGTTCTCTCGTCGATCTCCTTGGAGCTTGGTACGTCCAGCATTTCTCTTCAAAACTTCAGCTAAGAACTGAATACATCTTTCTCGGGAGGACACATTCGACAGGATTCCATGGGTGACTTTGTGGAGCAAAGACTATAAAACAATGCGTAATTGATATCATAAGATAATGTCACAACTCAAAACTTCAAAATCGCAACTAATCGATTGCCATGCTTACTCGACTGTATTCCACTTCTCGTACTAAAGTCATGACTGTTGAGCTGTCTGCAGGGCTCTGCACATTGAAGAAATGGTCTCCAAGCTTATGATCATCTTCGAACATAATAGAAATGTTGAAGAAAGGTGAAAGATAGGACAAAACACCTATTTCATGACCCGTCGCCTTTGTCATTGGAGGAGGAATGAAGCTTTCCTACAAAAAAGAAGATGAAGAAAAAAAGAGTTAACTTCAGCTTCAAACGAATGAATAGTATTTCCATCTATTCAAAAAAAAATTGTTTTACCTGCTCAGCAATAAGATGAGCGAAAGGTCGGACATTCCCTACTCGAATTTCAATTAGTTGATGGAGGGCGAAGAGCGGTGGTCGGTGCTTGCTATTCAGAATTGAGCCAGCCTTCATTCTCAGCCAAAGTCCTCGTAGTAAAGGCTCAAAGACGTTTCGGAAAACGGCAGCATCTGAAGAGAACCTTATGGCTAGGTCTGACAACAAATCCGTTGGCAAAGTTTGGTTCAGAAAAGGGAGCAGAATTGGAGATGTGGACTGGGGTGTCGAGCAAAAAGCACCTACAATGAAATAATCCGTCACGAATGATAAATAAAGATGTTACGTCTTCAACGCTTGTGTTTTTGTGCTAACCTTGTAAAACCAGTCCAATATATTGACCACACTGCTTCCGAATTAGCTGGAGAATCTCACGAGTAGGAGAAGTACTACTAGGCTAAAATGGGAAAAAGGATTGAGATTATTTTCACCTGTTTAAGACTGTCCTTAAGCAATCCTACACGTAATTTTAGTGCCTTACCTTTGGGTAATTCCGCTCATATTCATATGACCTATCAATGGTATCTAAGAACCAGTAGGTCATGAGCGTGGCCACATCATGAGTCTCCAGCTGCTCTGCATTATTCCCCGGCAAGTGGCTCGGCACTGGAATCTTCTCTCCATTTCCGGCTCCTTGCGGATTCCCAGCATACTTGCTGTCCTTCAATCCTTCTGACACATGTAGTGATACGAGTTCAAAACACATTTGTGCGATGAGGTTTTCATTGTCAATTGTTTTCCCGTCAGCTTGCAGGTCTCGCAGAAGTCTGCAGGTTTCTTTCAAAACTGGTTTCGTGGTTCCTCCTCCACTTCCGCTAACTGGAAAGGAAGTCTCGTTCGAACTCACATCCACATTAAAGATGGAGGCGATGGTGTGAACACTGCTGTTGACATCGTTCGAGCTTAGTCTAAGACTCATTTCGACTTTCGACTAAGACAGCAGAGCTTCGGTTTTTAATTTTAAAAGTCCACGTTCACGTTTACTGATGACTGACACGAATCGATCTGTAGCGAAATAAAAACAAGGATTAAAGCAAAGCCTGCCTGTTAACGCAAGTTATCACTAGTTAGTTAGCGAACGAGCGGATTGTAACAATAACTTCTACAATCTCGCCTAGGCTGTAAGTAACGCTGATTAGGTCGCGTCAATTCATTGAAAGTTGAACGGCTATGAAGTCAGAAATTACGGACGGGAACTATGGATGCAATTTCGTAATCGCCGTTGCACGTGCTGAATTATCTAGTCAATTTTTGGATCTTTGTCTATTTCCATGGCACATGCTAACTGGCATTTAATACTAATTACCTAATTCATAAATTGGCATTGACACTGACTTCATTTGTCATGTACTCTGCGGGTCACAAGCGAGATGCACATCACTTTATTAATGTCAAATGTTAATTGGTAAGATTCGTATTCGTATTATTATGTATTACTTACACGTAAGCAGCGGCCAAGGTTAGGCGTCAGGTGCCAAAGTTCACTAGAATATCAATCAATCCAATGTCCAGAGCCAGGTCACAGGTGCCAGGCCACCCCCTTTCCACTTTCTTGGCCTTTCTAGTTGTGGTTCGTGGTTGTGAATGGGACCTTTCTTGAGTTTAGCTGAAGTGAGGAGTTGAATGATTTGGAGTTTTTTGATCAGGTTGCAGGTCCTTGGACGTGTCAGCTGAGCACTGAGCACAGCCTGCCAACTTTCAAACACACACAGATGACAGACTCAACAGGGCCGGAGCGACGTCGTCGTCGTCGTTGTCGCGTCGGTAACAAGCGTCCGTTGGTCGTTCGTTGATCGTCACGCAAATTCTAAATTTTGATTCGTCCGCGCCAAAGAGTATAGATGCGAATCTAGAAAGGAATGCGATCAATTAATCTGCTTATTTTCGAATTAATTTCAAATTATTCGTTTTTAAATTTTTATGAGTGGCGTATAAATTAGTCCTCTAAATAACTTCGTAGCAACTAGCAACTAGCAACTAATTATGTAGGACAAATCCATATGGTTATGGTTTCACCAGTTCAGCACGATCTGTCCGTTTTGATTTGAGTACATTATCCAGTTCCCAAGTGTATGACCCTCCTGACCCCTGATTTGACCAAAATGTTCTCGTGAACCTTAGCAATTGAATAATTTTAATTCTCAGCTTTTCTCTCTTGTAAAAATTTGAAGTATTATAACCTTTATCATTGAGCCGAAGAATATATCTACTAATCTACTGACACCAAATCCTTAATTAGCTTCAAGCTCCTTAAATGCATTAATTAAAATTATGTTGTTGGATATAGATAAATCATTGTGGTTTAAAAATTTCCAAGCTTCTCTCTAATCGGAACAACTTGGAATTTAATAATTTATTTTTATGCTAAAAAGACCAGAATTTATAAACTGAATATACCTGGCATACCTTTTGCTTTGATACGAGATTCATAGATAGTTTCGCTTCTGTCAGCTGTGAGGTTTAATTAATAACTCATAACCATTTAGATTCTAGCAGAAGCTTTGAAACTTTATGTTGAGCGTATTAGATTTAAACTAGTTGAAAATTGATTTGGCTTTAAAGATCGTAAAAACACATCAATGCATGTATCAATTAATACCTGCTCAGAATTCAGAAACATCATTAGAAGTAATTGAGATTTCTAAACAGCTAAAAATCCTAAGTACAAATAGAAATACTAAATGACCAATTTTGACACCATTCATATTACAAGTAATTACTGCAAATAGCAAGTGCGTACAAAAATCGTGAAATATAGTTTGTTGCGGAGAAGCTCGTAATCGCGAGTCGTTTTGAACGTTTCGGTCGTTTCAATCCTTTCAATTTTGGAAGTAAATTTCTGATATCGAATTAATTATATAGTTGTTCAATTTCTGGTTGTTCCTTTTTTGCGCTGAAGCTTAAATATTGACACCATAATAAATCTATTTTATATTTAAATCATTAAAATATGTAATCGAACATTTAAGACTTCGTCAGTGGCGTAAAGCGTCTATCCGGGCATAATTTTGGAGATCACAGATCAGCCGCTACGGTGCTGCGAAGAAAAGCTTTTTCAGCTTATCTTTTGTTTGCTAGGGTACATGCCTCAAATGCGAGAGAGTTCGTCGTTCGCCTATCAGCTGCGGACTTGCTGTTACTAATTCTATTATTTTGTGATTTGACTTTGACTGACTTCATGAGTCAGACAACAAATATTTAGTTTGAGGAGGAGGATTCTTTTCAGATCTCTGGACTCTCAGCTTCTTAATTTAATTAGGTCTTCGTGATCAGTCGCTTGTCAGCGTCTCAATCGGGCAACAGAAACGGAAGCAGCTGCCATTATTTGTGGACAACTTTCTGAAAGGTCACGGTCAACGGTATAAGCTCAAATTTTGAAAATGATAGGAAAATGAAGCATTAAGTGCAAACAAAATTACATTTTATTCAGTGCATTTCGTTATTTGACGTTTAATGTATCTTGTTTTTTAGTGCCACAGACAGACTGGCGATTCTCCAGTCTGGTTTTGAAATCGTGAGTCAACGCTTTGGCTGATCGAACTGACCTGTGACCTTAGGGTTAGGATTGAAGTCAGCTAATAACTTTGAACATGGCTTGGACCAGGAAGCAAATGTTCATTGCCCTCTTAATGGTCATCACCGGATCACTCAACACGCTGTCCACAAAGTAAATTGACACCGTTTCATGATGATCATATTGAAACGTATCTTGAGTACCTAACCTACCGACACTTTAAGAGTATTTTAATTGAAGTTATGTATAATTTTTAACCTTAGATGGGCTGACAAGATGAAATCCGTGGGCTCAGATGATGGAGAGCCAAGAAGCTTCAATCATCCCTTTCTCCAAGCATGTTCCATGTTTATGGGAGAAATTCTTTGTCTCGTCGTTTTTAAATTGACTTATTTCTACCGCAGGAGAAAGTCGGTGAGTGAAAGCAAAGTTTGACGCTGAATACATTCAGGAGCGAATTTCTTTGTAAACTTACTAATTGTATGTATTACAGGCTGAACTTGAAGATGTTGTACCATTGGTAGAAGGGAATCAGCATTTCAACCCCTTGATCTTCCTCCCCCCTGCAATGTGTGACATGCTTGCAACCTCTATTATGTACATTGGATTGAATCTGACCTATGCTTCTTCTTTTCAAATGTTGCGAGGTGAGTACCTCTGTCTCTGTGGTTCCCCGAATAATTCATTTGTACGATTGGAAACTAAGCCTCACTAATTTAATTAACCAAATTCCAGGCTCCGTGATCATTTTCACGGGATTGCTCTCGGTAGCATTTTTGGAGCGAATATTGAAGCGATCACAATGGGTGGGCATTGTGTTCATTCTTCTTGGATTGAGCATTGTTGGCCTGTCTGACTTTATGTTTGGGTCAAATGATGAAGAATCCAACAAGGGAACCAACAGCATTATCACTGGTAAAACAATAAGCCAATCAACCAAATATCAAATCAAGTCATAGTTACTTTATCGTCAGGTATGCAAAAACCTAATCTTCATAATCTGTAATCCTAACTTGCATTTTCACAGGTGACATGCTAATTCTGATGGCACAAATTATCTCAGCTACACAAATGGTGTACGAAGAAAAGTTCATCAGCAAATACAACGTCCCAGCATTGCAGGCCGTTGGATGGGAAGGCATTTTTGGATTTGTTACTCTGGCTATACTTCTGGTTCCCATGTACTTTATTCCTGTGACGCATCCATTTGGAAACCCACCTCGTTTCGTACTTGAAGATGCTTTGGATGGATTTGCACAGTTGAAGAATAATCCTGTGCTTGTGGTCGCTTGCTTGGGTAAAAACAGTAAAACTTAATTGTGTGAAATCATTAAATTGATTTTCGAATATGGAAATTCTTTCAGGAACCGTTATTTCCATCGCGTTCTTTAACTTCGCCGGAGTCTCAGTGACGAAAGAACTCTCAGCCACAACCCGAATGGTCTTGGACTCCGTTCGAACGCTCGTCATTTGGTTGGTCAGTTTGGCTGCACTCTGGCAAAAATTCTACTACCCTCAAGTCATTGGCTTTATTCTACTTATCATTGGAATGTGTTTGTATAATAATATCCTGATTGTACCCAAATTGGAGCGTTGGGGTCTTCTTCCGTCGCGAAGACCAGGCTTAGCTGATATATCACCCCCGCCTGCTGTCTTTGCCCCGGCTAATAACCCTTACAACTCTTCAGATTCCAGTTAAACAAACTCCAAAATTATTGAAATTTTCAATTTTTCTCGTGGACTGGGCAATTAAGACATTCAGAAATATTCTTCTTCTTGCAATCTCTCCATTCAAGTGATAGTTTTACTTAAATACGCTATAGATAATTTAGTTACTATATTTCACAGTTTCATAGGAGAAATGTATTATATTTATTTAAGATTAAGATACGTTACTGTTACTGTGATTTAGAGAAAAATGCTTGATTCTGGATTATAATGCCAAGCTGCATGAATGCTACTGCTATGGTACCTACTTTCTAAATTAACGCAAAATGTTTTTAAATCCATCGAGTATACATAACTTGTATTAGTTAAGAGTACTAATCGATACTAGAAATACATGTTCGAGATCGCATGCTGCATGTGCTTCTAAAACTCGATTTGGGAAGTATTCTTCAGGCCTACAAATATCGGAAACTGCCGTAACCTAATTGATTTGGAAGCTACATTTCTGCTAGTATTTCGATATTTTTGTTGACTTTAAAAATACTGTCCCAAAAAATTCGCCCTGAATTATTCCGCTCTGCGCTAAATTGCATGATTTTTATGCTTAGGCTTCGTTATCGCTTCTATCTATAGCTTATACGGCAAGTATTGTTTCAATTTCCCAATGTCACAAATATATACATACATACATATACGTACCTATAAATCCTAAATAAAGCTTGAATCGCTGTTCAAATGGAAATTTAACCCTCTCTCATGCATTAGAGAGATTAGATTATGGCGTTATCATTCGTATAATACAGGAATAGAAGCTTGTCGAGCATCTTTCGTCATTAGGATTTAATTTATGCGCTTCAAACCTTGTATTTCTAGTGATAGGATAACGGCGATGTATCATATTGGGAAATGTGTCATTCGTAATTTATAATCTGGAATAATACGCAATAATCTTATAGCTTTTCTGTTGACCATTTGTGGCCTGAGCGTGTTACGACCCTCAAGTTTCCATCAATTCAAGTCCAAAGTCGCACTTATCATTTCCAAATAAATCTTTTAGGTTATCTTTAGCTTTAGTAGATACATGTGGAAATACGGCTTATCCTAGCGTTAATTTAATGACCAGCTTTAATTTTTACAACCTGACCAGCTGTTGGGTTGTCAGATGGCAGTTGGCCCTGATAGATAGCTAGGTTTTTATATAAATACGCCGAAGAATGACTAGCTCGAACCCCTTTTCCGAAAACTCCACGTGGAAGTAAAACAGTTACGGTCAAGTACGCCGATATACTTACGACTATTAGTTCTATTTTCAACATCTGACATTGCATATCTGTACAAAAATGTCACCGATCAAAGATACCCAAAATGGTCATGGACTTGGATTGGATCTGCAAACCTTACAGGAAGTTGGTAAGACAAGTTGAAAAATTTCTGAATCGGTAATTTTCAATTTACGGTACTTAGTACTTATCAAGCATTTTTTGACCCAACAGATCCCGCAATCAGATCCCTCGTTGAAGAAAGTATTGCCGCCCGGAAGAACGCTTATTGTCCGTACTCAAGCTTCGCCGTAGGAGCCGCACTTCGCTGCAAAGATGGAACCGTTATCCGTGGAGCAAATATTGAAAATGTTTCTTCTGGATTGACCATTTGTGCTGAAAGGACTGCAGTGGTCAAAGTACGTGTTTCAACGGTCAAAAACCGAATTTGCCACAGCATTCGCTAACCCACACTAAATTTGCAATTACAGGCCGTATCGGAAGGTCACAAAGACTTCGAAGCCATAGCAGTCTGTGCAGTACTGGACAACGAAGCCGTATCCCCCTGCGGAGCTTGTCGACAATTTATGGCCGAATTCAACCCCAACCTCCCGATCTACCTTCACAACTCGACCACGGACACTGTCGTGCTCACTACCCTCGCCTACTTGCTCCCCATGTCACTGGTCACGCTTCAGGGAAAGTTGGACAAGACTCGAGGTCAACTCATTGAGGGTGCGCCGCAACCGGAGTGACCGCACTGATACCCACTCGCTGCGCGCTGGGCGCCGCTTCTTTACCGATCTTCTATTCTAACGTAATTTACAATATCTCTATGTTTAAGTTAAAAATATCGTAGGTACCAATAAATAAGTTTATCGAAATGATGCTTTAAACGATATTCACCGCTCCAATTCTTTAAAGCTCTAAAGACTTAAATTACTGGTAATTATCGCTCATCGAAATGTCCCTACAAGTCCATTGGTTTCATGTCACTTTTAAGTTATTTATTTCTGATATCTCGTATCCTGTCTGACATTTTAAAACTAGGCCATAAGCCATGCCTAATACTTTCCAATTACTACAGCACACTTGTAATTTACAATTCATTTACTAGGACATAATATTATAATTATTCTAAAACTACCTACCTCTTCTTACAGTTCAATTTTCCATTATGATTTAGACAATCCACCACGGCATTTCGTCACTGTGAAAAGATGGCAGAAGAGATAGAGAGAATGATATGTATTTCATGATATGTCATCCATTTGAATCAAGACAATTGAAAGGCTGTCACGGATATGTTTTCATGGTCTTGAGACGACCAGTAGTGACAAGCAAATAAAGCTTTGGATTTCCTGCTCAGCAACAATTAAACTTACATAATTTAACGTGTTACGATCATCACTGTAATTAATCTGACATGACACTCAGCATCACTGTTTATATTTGTAGTAAGTAGTAGGTACATTCGTAATACATTTTTGGGGAGACAGCACACTTTCTGGATTATTACTCGTTAAAGCTAAAAATTATAAGAGAAAAAACATAATATTTTATGCTTCTATTCTTAATACTAATTGTAATGTAGAAGTGACGACAGNCTTCTATTCTTAATACTAATTGTAATGTAGAAGTGACGACAGTCGTCAGGATTCGAGGATTCTAATTCCCTTTCATTGTAATTCTTTCATGAACTGGGAATCACTAATCACTATTCGTTTCCACTAGGTTTAAATCTATTGTAATTGGAATATCTGAGGTTTCTTGGAGTTTTGCTCTCTTTTTTTACTGGTTGTACTGCTCTGGGAGAACGTAGGAGATGTCATCCCAAGGATGTCGGTAGAGTCCTTGCTTTCAATCTCTTCTGATCCATGAAATGACCGATGAATCCAATGCTTCTGCCCAGGACGAACAAACCGTTGATGGAGCCTTGCTCGATGTATTCAAGAGCTTCCTCGCTGCAAAAGAAAAAATATTACATTAGGAAAGAGAATCCGGTAAGCGTTTCTATTAAAATTTGAAATTGAATTGAAAATTGTACTTGGTGAAACATCCGGAATGTCTGAGGAAGTCAACAAATGCTACGGCAATGATTCCGTCCACATTGAGAATGAGGTTAGGTTTCTTGGAAGTGGTAATCTTCTCAACTTCGAGAGCATAGTCGAGCAGGGGAGTGTTGGGGAAGTTACTCTTGACGTAGTCTTTGATAATGGTGACACGCATATCTGGGTTATTTCACGGACTTGACGCGATGACCAATGCCCATGATGAGAGTTCCCTTCTTTCGCATGGAGTTCACGAATTCCATTGGAATCAATCCAGCATCGTAGGCTTCACTGAATTGCTGAGCAGCACCGTTCAGAGCTCCACCGAAACGATCTCCCTGAAAAGTATGAAAGAGACCAACATTATATTCAAGCTCTTGTTCTATATAGTAGCTCGCCATGTATCATGTTTAATTCGACTTACGATAGTCAACAGTCCTGAGACAAGGGAAGAAACTAAATCTTTTTCCAGCTCGAGCACAGACGATAGTGTTGTGAGCTCCAGAGACAGCAGGGCCGTGGTCAGCAGTGACCATGAGACACATTTCAATAAACTTGCAAGCATAGACGGGAAGGGGTCGTTGGAACCAGAGAAGAGAGATGACTCCGCCAATGCCCATGTCCTGTTGCAAAACGCTTGAAATCGGCATACCAGCATACAGAAGTTCTTGGCCTCTTTCGTCGCAGATGGAAGTCATGAAGGAAGCGGGCTTTCGAATCAGTCCCAATTCACTGTAAACAGTAATTCGAGTTTAGTTTAGCCTAGAACCATAAAATGCCCGGCTTCAGTTACAAACAATAGCTTACCGAGCCCATGAGAAGTCCATAGGAACAGTTGGAGGTGGAACCTCCTCAGTAATTTCAATTACTCCCTTTTGAACCAAATCTGTAAACGATAAAGTAATTATAAGAAGGATACCGCGATTTACATATAAGTTCTGTCACTTTAGAATAAATAAAAATGCAGCTTACCGTCATAGACTTTCTTGATTTGTTCTCCGAGATCATCAAAGGATTGTGGTACATGAGCTCCAGCCTCACGCAGAGCTGCGTTCTTGGCAACTGCTGTCTCGCGATCAGAATTTGCACAAGATCCAGCATGACCGAATTGCACCTCAGATGTGAACATGCTAGCACAAGTACCTAGAATAAATTCGACAGATTAGAATCGATGGTCAATCCAAATCAATGCGAGCAGCTCAAATAATCTTAGAAATCCAAAATCGTCTCTTACCAATGCACCAAGCAATCAAAGGTTTCGTGATACGCTTATCTTTCAAAGCAGTACAAACATCGTATTCCTCAATACCACCGACTTCTCCCAAGAGGACGATCATTTTGACCTGTTTGAAATTCAAATAACCAGTTAACAAACGCCAGACTAATTATAAAGGTTTAGAAATTGCGAATCATGTAAATCCTACATTAGGGTCAGCCTGATAAGCCAAGATGAAGTCCATGAACGTAGTTCCAGGATAGCGATCTCCACCAATGGCAACGCCTTCATAAACTCCGTTGGAAGCCTTAGATACAATGTTGTTCAGCTCGTTGGACATTCCTCCTGAGCGAGAAACGTAAGCTACGCTTCCGGGTCGGTACAATTTGGAATACAGAATGTTGTCCATCATGCCACCCGTGTTTCCGATCTTGAAACAACCTGGCTTGATTCCTCCGACAGTGGCAGGTCCGATAATGCTCACACCCTTCTCATGTGCCTTCTTGATGACTTTTCTGGTCATGTTCTCTGGAATGCCTTCAGCAATGATAGCAATAGTGCGAACTTGAGGGAAGTTCAGAGCCTCCATTGTGGAATCGTAAGCGGATCGAAGAGAAGCGAAGTTGACCAAGACATCAACATCACTGTGTTTCTTGAAAGCATCTTCCATGCTCTTGTAAACTGGGACAAGGATTTCCTTGTGTCCCCAGTAGAACTTCTGCTTATGATCTCCGGTGAATGGATAGATCATTGCAGCAACCTATAATTATTTAAATTTTGTTAGCCATGTTAAAAGGTAAAGAAGTTGCACGTAACTTGCTAAATACTTACGGAAGGTTCTGATCGTCGGCAGACAAAGTCAAAGTCCATCATTCCTTGTACGGCTCGTGTTTGCATACCCCAAATAATAGCTTTAGTTGTACGGCTAAAGAGTGATTTGCTCAGTAGCAACATTCTTAATTCCACCGTCTCCCTGAGCCAAAGTTGCAGAGGTTTTATTGTCTGCAACATCTGAGACTTTGCGTGAAACTGCAGGACTTTTCTGTAATGGGCAGAAGTCGGGACCAAAAGGTTCACACGTTAAGTTACGGTTTATTATAGTAAAATATATAATTTAATAATAATACCGCCACCGCTTGGCTAACAGAATACGAAGAGTAGAATTTGAAGCAGAAAAGGAAATAAGAAACAATTTTTTATAATTTGTAAACCTGGATTTTGAAACTTAACGAAACAATTGAAAGGGGAACAGATAACAGAAAAGTACTCCCGTTCACGTTTACTAGCCCCAGGATTAATACAAACAAAACAAACGAATTCGAAAACCAAATCCCAAAGTGTGAATTTAATTTAATTTTAGTTGGTTAGAAAAATCCAGGTAATCAAAAAAATTACGTTAAAAGGTCAACGCCAGATTATTAAACAGAACACAGCGGTTAGCGGTTACATAATCTACTATCATGAAACTTACGACAGAGCTAGAAGATCCGGGAAGGAGAAAGTTGGCGGTTGTGCTGGAACTTTCATCATTGGTGTGAGTAATGGCTCGCTTTCCCAAAGCCAT
>VNWX01001674.1:0-14389 GCA_009869905.1 Ceratophysella communis | reverse complement strand
AGTAGGTCCAAGTCGGAGGATCCTGAGCAGGCCAAACTAAAAGCGAAAGCCAAAGAAGTACGTCTATTCTGAAACTTTTCTGGGAGTCACCAAATAGGTTTCGAGTTTTCGCTAAGGTTTATTTTAATTTTTTTTTACAGATGCAAAGGGTAGCTCAGGAAGAAATGCGTCAGAGAGAGGCAAATCTAACTGCCTTACAAGCCATAGGTCCAAGAAAAAAACAGAAATTGGATTCACCAACGGGATCTCATAGTACAACTACACAGGTATGCAATATTTAATGATGGTTAACTTTTAATACGGATATTTTTGGTTCGTATCATCTTGTGAAGTTGGTAGACTTGGTTATCTGTTAAAATCTTCTAATGAAATGCTGTTTTGAATACAGAGTCCCATGTCCGGGCTTGGTGCTTTAAGTAGTCCTAGTAGACCTCAGGTAATTTGGAACCCACATAATCGCGTTACCCATTGTTTTGCATTGGTTAATGCCTAATTGATTTCTCGGAATAGATGCCACTGAGGCCGCGGTTAAAACGAGTCAGTCTCAGGGACTTGTTATTTCTACTGGAGCAAGAGAAGGATACAACTAGGAGCGAATTTCTTTACAAGCATTTTCTAAAGTAATACTTGACGTTTATATAATTATCCAATTTAATATCTGAAAGTGCAAAACATTAACTAACCGAAATGTATCTTATAATAAGTAAGACGGGCGTACTTAACCTGCTGGTATGAGAAAATTTACAATTAGATTTCCACTGTTACACATAGTCCCCCCTTATCAGACTTGACCCTTAGAATTTTATTTTGTTTAACACTTGAGCCTACAATCAATTGTGGTTGGTTGTGTTTTTTAGTTTTAATGTGTGAAGCTTTTTGGTTATATTTGTGTGGACAAGACACGATGTGACATGTCATGTGATGAGTTAATTAATTTAATAGTTGACGACCTTGTAGGTTTAATAATACTCCCTCCTCTGGTTTTTGTTCTACTGTTTTTCTTAGTAATTCTAATTGATTTAATGTTAGGGCACAGTGACTTCCGAGGTTGACAAATGATTTTTCTTCCTTTCTTAAAATTGGTGACGTGCTAGTAAGTCAGTATGAATGATAATTGATAACCACGATAATAAGTAATTGAATACTTTAGCACAATTTGGCTGCCTTATATAAAAATAAAGTAATAGTTTTCCCTTTTCAGTTCAATCTTTGTTAGATTTCAGAATTAAAGTACTCGTTGTGGCTCCTTTTTCAATGTTTGTCGATACCACCAAAGTGGCTTACTTTATTGTTATATGTTAGGTAAGTCTAGGTCTTTACTAGTGAGAACTTTGTACAACCACAAACTCAAGTGAAGCGTCTTTTCGTCGTTCATCGGAGCTAGAATTAATTGTAACACTCGGCTAATCAAAATAAATTGATTCTCCGAAGTAGAGATAGACAGTATAATAAGGCAGATGAGCGTATTTTTTAGGAATTCTGGGACTCGTAGTTTTTTATTATGTGTACTACTAATGAATAAAATGATGCTGTGCAACGGGGAATTAAGTGAAATCGTTAGGGAGGAACTAGTAGCATTTATTATGTTATAATGAGTTATAACTTTTTTTCTTTCTCTGTACCATGTTCAAATAATAATAATGTTTTACTATGTACTGCTTTAAGTTTTATTTTTGTTGAAGGATAACAAAGAATGAGGACACAGAATTAAACTCATCACAACTATTGATTGAAAATTGAAATTGAAACCTTTGATTGCTGTTTACTCGAATTTTAATATAAATGCTTACGTCGACGCATTAAAAGGTCAAAATTGTTTGCGCAAGTTCTTAAGAGAAATAAGGTATATGATTTGATTTAGTGTGTTAAATAAAAAACGCGCTTGCATTATACAAAATAATACATACATATAGAAAGTGCAAGACATTAGAACTTGCAGTCAGGAATTATGCAGAAGCTCCTGGGAAAGAGCAAAAAGGAAGCCTAACGACACCCGGGGTTCCCAGGCGGTCACCCATCCAAGTACTAACCGGGCCCAACGTTGCTTAACTTCAGTGATCGGACGAGAACTGGTGCTTTCAACGTGGTATGGCCGTTGGCGAGAGTAGAATGAATTTTACAGAGTTTTATCCGCGTTTTCCACAAGTGGCAGCAGCAGCAGCGTGTAAGTGTAGTTGTAGTTGATCTGCCCTGTGTTGTTCATTCGTTTTTCACTTCGCACACGTGCTCGGACTCAAGGCACAAGGCGGCAATTCTTGTTGCCGAAAATCCAAGTCAAGTCAGAAAAGAGCGAAATGTCGGATGCTAATTTGCGTTAAATTATGGAATATTAGTCAGGTCGAGCCAAGTTTCTTCCGTGTCAGTGGCCAGTAGTCCCCGACGAATCGTCGAAACTAACATTTTGAATGGGATAAAAGGTAAGGCCAAGGCCAGAAAAATATATTAAAAGATTAACTTAAGATTAGTTTAACTCTATTTAACAATAAGGCACATATACGGCGTCAAGTGATAAGATAACTTTGAACACCGTTCCCGTTGGTTGGCCGTCTCAAATTATTACGCACGAGCAGACCAGACCTATTATGTATGTAGTAACTGGTAACTGCTACTGCTGGACACTGGATTTCTTGTACCTCGCCTCCTAGCGCCTGACTCAGCAGCCGTGCTAACGCAAAAAAAAACGACACAGTTGACAATCAATTCAGGGTCATGGGTTACGATTAGTAAATTTTAATCCATATTAACTCGTGAATATACAGGACGGCTGGCCTTAACCCGTTACAAACTACGAACTAGCATTACCATTACCGATTACCATTTTCTGATAGTTTCTTTCAACTCATAATTTTGTGTTGTGTTTTGCCTAAATTTCAGTTTTCACAGCCTTTCGTTTCATAATGAATACTTCCGGAATCCTCTTCCATGTTTACATGCCAAAAAACTTTGCAGTAGAACTACAGGGCCAACGCTCGCTGCTCCTTGGCAGCTACTCCAGCCAACCCAGTGATGGCCGACCAAGAGATGAACGAAGCTTCGATGCCATCATTGTAGTCAGTATTTTCGGAGCCTGTAAAGTCCCTGACAGTTCAAACACGGTCACTGCAGCAGATGCTTTTTATCATCCAGGAAACAGGAGACCTCCGTTACTTCACGTCCTGGGACAGTTTGGTCCTACCGATGACATGAGCCTCATTAGGCGTCAAATCAAGTTTACTACCGCTACTGAGACAAGCCCTGCTGTCTGGCTCTCGTTTGACCCTATTGGTGCACTTTACCAGATTTTCATACGGAGTCATCGTGTCCCACTCGGAAACGTCATTCTCCTCGAGTACGACCCTTACTCATTATCTCGCTGTCTTATTTGTCAAGAGGCCAAACATGTTGGGGTTCCGGGAACAGTCGTAGAGAGTTTTACACTGGTTGGACAAATTCCACTACAAGAAAAGCAGCCCGGATTCGTGCGTCTTATTCCACAATTGGGTGAGCGCAGAAGGCGAGATTCCAGAACGGGAGTTGATGAAGATGACGAGGACTTTGTCCAAGAGGAAGGGATTCTACAAAAGCTTAAAGACCGAGGAATTTTCAAATATTCGTATGGTCTTAGGCAAATGTTGTGCCGGTTTTCCTCGATTTCAAAGGTACATATCCAATTTTCCAATGTGTCTTGCTTTTTGACCACTCTTCGAAACTATTAATTAAATTACCTCCATTTACGCAGCTCACGCGGCAACAAACTTCCTGGATTCCAGTACTCAATATCCTTGCACTCATAATGGTGGACGTCTTCCTGGGAACAATTTTGACTTGCTACTTGAATTCATTTCCATTTGCATTTGAGGCGATGCAGGACACTTTGGGCTCTGTTCTAGTTTATTTGAAGAGACTGTTGAATTGGTTGCATGGTGAACCTGCTGGCTTGAAACTAAACACTGGACTGAATTCCTTGCTTTTTCGGTTCTTCCACTACAATATGGATCTTTGGAAAAGTTATATCGGTAACATGAACGACTCCAAAGTACAAAATATTGCAAAATTAATGACATACTAATTATGAATTGTTGATTCTTATAGAAGTCATCCAACCACTTTTGGCGTTCATCTTACACACCATCATCAACATGGGATACCTTGGACTAACCATTCAGGTCTCATTTATCATCGACCTTCTCTGTGCTGTCACTTTTCACATTTATTGTATCTACATTTACGCAGCCAGGTAAATAGTTCAATGGCGTTTGGATTTGAATAATTTTCGTGTGGTTGTACTTATACGACTTATCTGGTCGATTATGCAACTCTTACGCCATTTCAGACTCTTTGGATTAGAACTTTACACCGTCAAGTCTTGTGCACGTTTATTTTTCGGCAAGAAGTGGAACCCGCTTAGAAGCCGACATGATTCCGTTCGATTGACGCACACTGAGATGTATATGTGTTCCATGATTTTTACGATTTCGGTCTTCTTGATTCCAACTACAATGATTTACTATTTCGTTTTCGTTCTGGTAAGCGACACTACAAGATAGCTGACAAGGCTAGAATTGTATCGCAGAGGGCATTGTAGCAGAATTTTATCAGAGATTTATTTCTACTTCTATGGGTTTATTATTTACAGCTCCGTCTTCCAATTATCACAGTCGTGGGCCTGCTGTCAATAGCAATTCAATTCATGAATGGCCTCGAATTAGTAACCGCCTATCTCGTCTTCACGAACTCACCCTGGATTGCAGATGCAATTTACATCAAGCTAGCACCGCCTAGCAACCAGACCGCCTCAACTCTGCGGTACCAGATTCTTACACAAACGTCCCGCAAGTATTACAAAGTCCCTGAAGTCAAGAAACACGTTCTAGATGTTCTACATCATATCATTCACAGCAAAGTTCTTTAGTACAGCAAAAGTAACGACAACGAGTAAGTCATTCTTCAGAGTTTGCATTGTTTTATTTCTACTTACAATTATTAAATGCTTTGGAAGCAAAAACTATAGAAGATGTGTTCACAGATATAAGATATCTTTTGAAAGAGGTTTTAAGGTACAAATCAATCTAGCGATACTGTATAAAACGCGAGCTTAAAATATGTTTAAAAAGTTATTCCTGTTTAATTATCTAATTTATAGCTTTATACGCAACTAGGTTATGCTTAGTAAAACTGGTTTTCCGGTGATAAAAAACTAAAATACCTATGTGAAACAGTTAAAATTTCCTTAACATAAAAATTCTAAACTGACTAGTTGACATGGCTGAACGCTGAACCTGAATATGTCGGAAATACATAAAACACAAAAAGAAATATCGGCTTTTCTGAGCTTTACCTGTTAGGTAAGAGAAGAGATCAAGTAGTGTGGTTTTCGAAGAAGAAGCATTGCAATGTAGGTCGAAGCTGAAATTATTAGAATTCGAATTCTAGTACAGATTAGTTTTCTTCATTATACGGAAGAACTCATCCGGATCGACAACTCCGTCACCATTTCTGTCCGCTTCATCTATCATTTCCTGCAAATATCGAAATATCGCCTTAGTACCGTGTACAGTTTAATATACACACAGACAATTATTCAATGTGGGGTACATGCCTGCAATTCTTCTTCTGACAGGGGCTCTCCCAATTCCGCTGCTATTTCTTGCAAATTTTTCAATGTAATTTTGCCGACCTCATCTCGGTCAAAGAGTTTGAAGGCCTTTGCTATTTCTACTCGAGTATCATTCTCGGCTAGTTTAGCCGTAATTATACTTATGAAATCACTGTGGCTGATCCGCCCTGTTCGGGAAAAGCATATTTTAGTTAATAAAAACAAATCGCCTAGGGTAATCGTTTTCACATTTACCTGTTTTATCTTTATCGATTTTTGCTAGGAGTGTCTGGATTTCTTCTTTACGAGGTTCGAATCCAAGTGCTCGCATAGCAATCTGAAATTAATATTTAAAATGCTTTAAAACTGCGGTACTCTTTTGCAATGTGCAACGCGTATTGTCGTGACTGGTGGCGACCGCATGAGTATGCAATCAAAGACAGCTTGATTTTCACATCGAATATTACCTTAAGTTCTACGGTTTTAATAAACCCAGTTTCTTCAGGATCCAAAGTATCTAATGCCTCTTTGATGTCTTCCATTTGCTCCTTGCTCAGTTCAAAAGGTTGATCCTTCAAAGGAAGATATAGATCCCGGTGACAATGGCGGAGTAGCTCCTACAGGTTCCGTTTTAAGATTAGCGACACCATCCTTGATGTCTCGTATGCTATCATCATCAGGATCTTGTTCTTGTTTGAAGCGGGTACGAGTGTAAGGCGGCGTATTAGAGGCACAAGCTTGAGAACTCGGTGTGGACGGCATGCTGGACGAATATGAAGAAGTACATGCTGAACTAGGACCAGGTCTTGGTTCATCGTCCATGTCCACGCCACCGCTTGCTTCCTGTGAATAATAGTTAACAATTATTAGTTTAATTAATTATGCATTAGCGTCTATCATCTATTCTAATAGTGCTAGATTAGATTGCATTCTCCATGTCCTAGCACTTTCGAATGAATGAATCATTGCACATTCGACATTAGAAACAGGGGAAATAGACGATTGCTCTCTGCCGGATGCATATAAGTTTTAAACACATAATTATGCATATTTGCTATTAGGCATGCATTTTCGTTTTCTAAGTTCATGACATGACACCGTAATACAATGACAGCTTACCATTTCTAGGCCTGTAAATTGTATTGTAAGTAAACCGGTACGTTGTTCACGCGTTGTTGTTTCTATGACTTCCGGCGGCGGTCGCAAATCTTCAACTCAAAGTTTGAGTCAACACTGTTGTTAGTTTTCCAAATTTTAGTTCACAAATTTCAGATTTTAGAATCCTTTGAATACGTATAATTAAATTGTATGGTAATAATTACGTAAATACGAAATTTCCTAAAAGCTGTCATCCGCTACCCTTCAAATTCACCGCTTTGCGGCGTCTCGTCGCAAGAAGGAAAACGCCAGACCAGAAGACGCCAACCGAATCTCCTTAATTCCACCGGAAGATTTTCCTCACTCTGGCTCTGGCGTTGTCATTCTAAATTCGTTAAAACTCCAGTTGAATTAATCCATAATGTTTGAACCAGGCGGCGGAGTTGTAGATGTAAATTGATATAATAAAGCTTTATTATTTCAATTGACCCTTAAATTAATGTTTACGAAAATTAAACTTCAAATTCAAAACTAAGAATTTCTTGATTTTAATTTTTTAGGATGATGATGATGACCAAACTACAAGGAGACAGAGCCGAGTCCACCACGGTCATGGGCCTCCACGTACAGAACACGCAAATGACCACGGACATGGAGGCGGACGCGGCGGGGGTCACGGATACGGTCATGGGCATGGACGCGATCGTGATGACGATGATCTCGACTCAAGAACAGATTTTCATCAATACCACCAGCAGCATCATGGAGGATCCAATGACTTCATACCAATCACGAACACTCCCATGATCATGAATCTAGGTAACGCTCATGGAAAGATGACTGATGAAGTGATTTTGCGGAAAAAAGGCTATTCAATTGGAAAGATGTTGGGAGAAGGAGCCTATGCTAAGGTATGCTTCGCGCAAATAGCAAATTGAAAGCACTTGAAGCTTGGATTAGCTTTATAAATTTTTGAATGCCTTAGGTATACGTCGCGGAATTCAATGACCCCAGAACACCAAGGAAACGAAAACTGCTTGCCTGTAAAGTAATTGACGGAGACCGGGCTCCACGGGATTTTATCAAAAAGTTCTTTCCGCGTGAACTGAATATGATGTGCAAGTTGAATCATCACTATATTGTCCGGATTCATAGTATAATGAAGCTCACAGGACGTTACTACATGTGCATGACCTACTGCGAAAATGGTGATTTGCTCGGTTTCATGAAGGAAAATGGAGCCATTCGAGAGAATCGAGCTCGGCGTTGGTTTGCTCAAATGCTGGAAGGTGAGGCACACAATTATTCGTTGGGCTCTAGTTTTCACGTTTATGAAAATCTAGAAATTTGATGCAATAAATGTAACTCGTTTTTGCATTTTACTAGGTATGGGTTTCATGCACGACAAGAACGTTGCTCATCGAGATTTGAAATGTGAGAATATACTTCTGAACGGAGCTTACAATATCAAAATTGCGGATTTTGGATTCGCACGTTCATTCAGTGATAACGATGACAAGTCGACTACATTTTGCGGATCCATCATGTACGCTCCTCCTGAAGTGGTTCATGGAAATCCATATGATCCTCGACTAGCGGACATTTGGTCATTGGGCGTCGTTCTCTTCATCATGTTGAATAAATCCATGCCTTTTGATGACTCGACACTTCGAAAACTGTACGAATGCCAAATGTCGCGCTCTTGGAAAATTCGAAACAAGGTAGGCTCATGCATATAACAGCGTTAGCGTTACAGATCATTCTTAAAATTCATGCACCATTGAATTTACGGTGGCATTGTTTCGTTCCAGATCAAAGACCAACTTAGCCAAGACGTAAAAACGTTCATTTACAACATTTTGGAGCCTATTCCTGAAAAGCGACGAACAACGCATCAGCTACGACAAGACATTTGGATTTTGAAAGGATCTTTCTCAGATGCAACTTTGCATAATGTTAGTAAAGATAGTTTCCATGCTCATGGCGCATCATTCTAGATGTTGATTCATCGTAAAATCCGGCCTATTCAAAATTAACACTGCCTAATAAACCTCAACTATTCCGACTGTTTATTATTTATATTTTCCTTTGCTTCGAATTTTTTACTCAATGCCAAAGATAACGATCATAGAGAATTTGAATGAAAAGGTAACATAATTTTTCAGGTAACGACAGTTAGTATTTAGTGTCTTTGGAATCCAGGAATGATTTGGTCCACGAACTTTGCTTGGAACATCTCCGAAGGTTTGTCGATCGAAGAAGATTGGGTTACTGACTGGGGATTTCAACACCGGTTTTGGAGCTTGAGCTGTGGCTCCTGCACGAAGCTCATCTATGAAGACTTGGAATCCATCCATAAATTCTTCAGCACTGGGAATAATCTGTTCGGCTGGTAGAATGAAGGCATAGCTAGAATTTGCAAAAATAATCGAACCTTAAGGCTGGATCGGAAAGCATCAACTTTAACAAAGTTTAAATATTTCACTAACTCTCCTTGATCTCGAAGTTCGAAAGCAAGCACTAATTTGGTGTTATGAACGCCCTTAACCCAATCAATGGAGCCTCCTGAAGCTGGGTCTAAATTGGGAAAAGATGTACATAGATTTAATTTAATTAGTATCAAATTCGAATTGAATTTAAAAAATAAAACTTACAGAGCAGTTCAGTGATGCTGCCGGCAACAAATTTAGTACCGTATTTTGTTGAAATGTGCATCTGCTACCTTGTTGGAAATTCGAAGCTAGTTTGAAGTACATAGAAATAAATTAGGAACAATAAATTTTACATAATTTTGTGTTCAATTTCGTAGATTTTCTTATTGTTTTACTACTTACATATTCCTCGTGTTCTGCCTCAGGCAACTCAGCCTTATCAGTCCCGTATGGCAACAAAATATACTGACCGTAGCTGTGAACACTGATGAAAGCCACAGCGCGGTCAGCGATGGTAGTGAAATATTCGGCAAGAGCAAGGGATTCAACCTCAGAAAACTCCTTAGGTCCGGCAAAAGTGTCGTCACAGGGTCCTGAAAAGATGCATTGGGTAATGATGTTAAGTTGACCTGGCTAATTTGGATGGCGAAAAGGTCAACCATAAAGCTAAAGGTTGCTATGAATTGGGAGACTTACGGTCAGAAGATCCTCCGGCTATGAATAAGAATTAATGTATTATTATGAATGCGTTTTTATAATAATATTGTAAATATCGGTCATATATATTGTTTGTATTTATTACTTACTGAGCCATTCGAATCCTGCGGAAAACCGAGAGTTAGATAATTAAAAAAGGCTATTCATTAGAAATTTCTGTCGATAATGAAATGTTAAATCTAAAGCTGGCACTGACTTACCGAAATTTCTGTTGGGATCAGCTCCCTTGCAGCCCAAGATGGAGTCGGTATCACTTCTGGTTTTACGCCACATTCGATTCTGCATTTTTAACACAAATACTTTTAAATTTTTATTTAGATTTCAGTAATTCAATCGTTTATAGAGCTTTTGAGCCTGTTTGACACTAACGTCGGTATGAGAATATTCGAATCCATCAGGGTTAGCAACAGGAAGAATATAGAAATCAAAATCCTCGGTCCATGACTGAAGCTCAGCGTTGGTTTGATTATTCAGAAGTTGGTCGATCATGTAGGTCGCCACTGCACTTGAAATCCATTCTCGAGCATGGATATTGGTATCAAGCCAAATGGCGGGTTTGGTTTCACCCGATTTGGAGATCTTAAGGACCTTGATATCTCGCCCTTCAAAACTTTTCCCAATTGTGACAACAGATGCAATTTCTGAGTGTTTTGCGGCTTCTTCGTCGAGGAATTGATAAATCTACAAATTCGGGGTAAAGGTAAATACGATAGCATAGTTAAATCAGCTTTTAAAAAAACATTTGGTTGCTACAGAATTGCTCTGTAGTCAGTGGTCTGTGTCAAAACTTACGGCATCAAGGCGATGGTATTCTGTGAAGCTAAGACGAACTCCCTTTTTGGTATTCACGATTTCAGCGTCCATTAGACTGAAAATAGTTTCAGATTATGAACAACGGCATTTTTTATGCCGACAGGTACTTTTTTTCTTTTTTTAAATATCAGCACAGCATGCTTACGCTTGAACATCTGACACGAATTCAACGGTAGGAACTCCGGATTTCAAAACACCCTGAAGGATTTCACCCTGAAGATGCGGCGGAAGCATAACGTCAGAGCTTTTACCAATAGTCGATGGTCCTTCCCAGAATTGAGCCTTAGAATATTTAAATTGTCAAAACATTTAATACACAGTTACTCTTTGCATTATAAATTTCGGAAAATCTTGGTCCATGTACTTACCCCGAGCTCCTTCAATTTGTGAAGTAGGCTCACGTGATGGTCATTTTCCGGTGTGATCCGAAAAACTTTGTAACCATCGAAGCGAAGTTTTGTTGCTTCTGTCAAGCCGGTGACTAGAACCAGCATACAGATTAGGGAGACGCCCTTCATTTTAGACAAGAAAATCTATCGAAACTGCCTCAACGAAAGCCCGTAAAAGACTGAATGAGAAAAGGGTTCAAATGGAACTTTTTACCCTTTACTTACCGTTTCCTATTTTTAGTAATTACATTTGTGTGTTTGTAGGCACAAAGAAGCTAAAAAATCATAATCGAATTTAACGAGAAAATAATGATTGAAACACTTGAGTATGTCCATCACAACCTAAAAAGGGTTCAGGATTTACAAGCCGTTTAACCTATCACGATGCCAGTGCCACTCAAAAATTCTTCGCTCAATTTTTAGAAGATAATAGACGATAAGCATGGAAGGTTCTCGGCCCAATTTATTTTATAGTTTATATGTCTGAAGTTTAGGCAGTACAAAAGTACTATGTTCTTTCACCTCAGCCTACTTCAAAATCAAAATTGGAACTATTGTCTAACTGGAGACTTGAGGCTTCGCCGATAAGGCAGATACGTCAACATTTAACTAATTACGAAATTCGGATCATCCTCCTTGATTTAATCTGACAGGTATAATCTGTAATGTCAGGAGATTACCCTTGTTAAAATGTTCGTCTGATCCTACTATATGAATCAATTTCAACTGCATTTGTATATTTTTAATTTTAAACTTAAATTCTAAACTCCAAACAAGGCTGTAGACACAAATTATCCATAACCCGCTTGAAATTAGATGTATTTAGCTCATATGATGATACTGTAAACTAGTAAAGCTGAGCGGATGTGAAAGTGCTTTTGTAATAATAAATCAGTGCGATGATCGCTAAATAACAATTAATGGAATTCCAATTTTTAACGATGTTAAATTTTCAATCTTCCAAATATTGTATTTAAATCAATGTTCGAAATCTAGGACATTTTTTGCGGATTTTCAATTTGAATTTGGCCCAGCAAAAACTAATCAAATTAAAAAAGCATTTGGGATTCGTGCGAGCATTACTTAAAGGTGTACTCATTTTCTGGAAGATTTTCCGCCGGGAATTCCAGCTCGAAGAGCGTCGACCATGACTGCAAGACCATCCATGAACTCCTGACCGCTAGGCAGGATTAGCTCTGTAGAAGTGTTCAACAAATCTTGTTGGTAGGTACTTATAAAAATGGAAATTACTGTACTAACTAAATAGATCAAAATTACAGAATGTTTACCTGGAGGCAGAATGAATCCATAGCTGCAAAAAAAGCAGCAATTAATAAATGAAGATTCAATTCCGACTTACACATAAGTTTTGAATGCAAGCTGTACTGTAGCACTTACTTTCCAGTGTCACGAAGCTCAAAGGTAAATGCCAAATCAACCTATGGTGAGAACAATTTTTAAGGGAGTTTTAATGTTACCATACTTTCAGTAAATAATTTCATTGAACCAGGCAAGTTTGGAAAGAGCTATATTGCTAGCTGCACACTCACCCCTAGTACAGCATGGGCCCAATCCATGGAACCGCCGCTGGCAACATCTGAAGTAAAGCAATTGTTCGTTTTCCATTACAATTATAAAGTAAGTTAAATTTAAACCTTATTCTAGTCTTACATAAAAGATCAACAAGGTTTCCAGGAGTGAATTGGGTTCCGAAGCGTTGAGCAATTGCTTCTGCAGTTTTGGTTCCGATATCCATCTGGATTAGCCATACTTGGATTATGTTAGCTCAAAATAATATTTTCTAGAACGAAAGTTCAGTGTCTCAAGGAATTCTTACGTATGGCTGATGTTGTGGAAACTTGATTTCAACACCGTAAGGAATGAGAATCAGTTGGCCATGGGAATGCAAGGTGAGAAAGAACTCAAGTCGATCAGCGATCGTTTTGAGAAATTCAGCTACGGCGAGAGTTTCTGGTTCGGAGAAAGCTTTAGCTCCAGCTAGAGAGTTAAACAAGGTAAATATTTAGCGCTGTTCCACGCCAACTGGTAACGGTAAATATTTGAAGTTTTGTAAATGTATTTAGGTCATTTACCGAAAGTGTCGACACATGGGTTTGAGCTTGAACCACCGGCTAAAAGTTTTAAGTAATTAATTAGGTACATTGACTGATTACAATGATCTAGAGATCCCTACCAATAGAAATTAAAATATTTTACTAAATAAATTATCTTACTAAACCATTGCCAATCCCAATTCCTGCAAGAATAACATTTTGCAAGGGTCAAATCAACGCCAAAATCGTCCATATCCAAATTTGATCACAATTTCAATGTACCTGTTAGGATCAGCCCCCTTGCATCCCAAAGAAGAGGAAGTGTCACTACGAGTCTTCCGCCATAATCGAGTCTGAAATAATGCTATTGTTTAAATTACTGCAGCAAAGTTAATGTTTAATATTTCAGGTTGGTTTTTGCATTTTACGTCAAGCTTACATCATTGTGAGAGAATTCGTAGCCATCAGGATTGTGAATCGGCAAAATGTACCTGTTTCGAATCACGTATGCACATTCTTAAATTTAGCACTGATTCATTTTCGATCTCAAACACGCTCAGAATCAAATCTAGATTACCAATCATAATCCTCAGTCCAGGACTGGATTACGGTGTCATTGTTGTTCAAGAGTTGGTCAATCACGTAGAGGCACACGGCTCCAGTAATCCATTCTCTACAGATAAGGTTAAATTGATGAAACAGCAAACCGTCTATGAAGCTTATCAACTCAGCTTCAGCTTGAAAGTTTGTAATTTACCAACCGGGCATGAATATTGGCATCCAACCAAATCGCTGGTTTAGTTTCATTCGACTTTGAGATTTTAATAGCTTTCAGGTCACGGCCTTCAAAAGATTTACCGATGGAAAATGTGGCAGCGATTTCGGAATGAAGCTCGGCTTGCTCGTCCAGCCAGCTATTAATCTGTAGTGCAGAATGATAAGTTTAGCATCAACTCTTCTGGTATCCTTAATTTTTTAAACTTATTTTACAGCTTCAGTCCGATGGTACTCGGAATGGCTCAAGCGTGTGCCTTTTGCTCGCCGTTGAACAGCTACTCCTTCGGCATCAATTAAACTAAAAATTTATAATTCATAAAACCGAGTAAATACATAGTCTATAACCATATTGTGTAGCTTCAGATATGTACCTCTGCACATCAGAAATATATTCCTTGACATCAAGTCCAGAGTTCTTCAATGCGCCAACCGATTCCCCTTGCAAATGAGGTGGAAACATGATGTCTGAACTTCGACCCGGTGGCGACGGTCCAGTCCAAAATGAAACCTACGAATAAAAGTGTAATGTGGATA
>VNWX01001673.1:0-14394 GCA_009869905.1 Ceratophysella communis | reverse complement strand
GGTATCTAGGGTCATGGGAACATGGTCAACGGGTCAGAGGTCAAATCTGAGGGGGCGTGAAAAAAACCGCTAAGCAACGGAAAATCACTAGGCGAGATTTCGGGGTTGAAGTAAACAAACGAGTAAACAACTCAAAAAAAAATTAAAAACTTTGAAAGTAAGATAAAATATCGAAATCTCAGTCTCAATCTTTACTTGCAATTCTCACTTAAAGATTTTTCGAAAATTTTGAGTCTCTCGAGAAGTTCAATTGATAATTATTTAAATCGGTAAGTGTGTGAATAATTTCAAGGCGCTGTGCAGTATCAGGAGTCGAAGACGACGCCGGGACTAGTACAGTATACAATTACAGCTAGGAGAAACGAAATTCTTGAAGTTCTACATCGACAACTCGATATATAACTGCATATAATATAATAGGCTTACCACGAGTCTAGGAGTTATTTAGGGTATGGTATGATATATGATAAGACTTTTAATTTTGGACGGTCTCTGTCGATTTTTACCTCGATTCTACAGTCCAAAGTCCAATGGAAGTCCATTTTCTCGATTCCGAGTCTTTCTAATTTAATAATTTTATTTAGCCTCCCAGGAAACATTTTTCTGTCAAACTCTAAACTCTAAATTACGTTTTACGTTCTTGTTTCACTAAAGCTTAAATCCTATTTTATGTGTATCTGACTGAATAACGAATAACCTGGTTTCGCATCACGTATCGCGTTACACATCTACATAATGCCTCTGAATTTTTGGACTCTAAACTTCCAGACCAGTTATAATTCATACTAAATTCTCACTTTTATTATAATTTTTGAGGAACATGAAAAAGAGCTGCTTACACAGCCTTGGCCCTCCAAAACTTCATTCACTGAAAAAATAAAAATACTGGTCCACAAACCAGAAAGCGACAAACGAATTTTGAGCATCGTCCGAAATCTAAAAATCTATTTCGACGATTTAATGTTGAAGTTCAAAATAAAAATGTATTACTCGAATTCTGTGTTAACGCAAATTATTACAAGGTTAGTTTAGGTTGAGTTTCTTCAAACATCACCGTCAAGCAATCATCCAGGTAAGGATGCAGTCTGTATACATATTGCATACAGCATACATTTCATTGGATTAACTTTAATCAGATCTGGGATCACGTCACGAATCGAATCACGTAACGAGTCATCATCAACATTCCACTACTCTACGCTACGCCACGCCAGCAAAGATCTCTAAATTCTTTGAACAATAGGTCGGTCGGCGTGCAGAGAACAACAACGCTTTCTTCTCTTTCATTTTTGGCCCGAACCCGAACCGGATCTCAAAATCGTACGCAGTTTTCGTGGGTTTGATATTCCAGCCTCGGAGATGACGTGATGCTGTGAATTGGAAAGCCTCAATAATCGGCTTGAGCCTAACCTTGCCAGGTTGGCCGAGTGGTCTAAGGCGTCGGATTTAAGCTCCGATCCACAATCGTGGGCGTGGGTTCGAACCCCACACCTGGCACATACTTTTTGCTCTGTTCTCCCTTTACGCTCTGTCATGTACAAAATACTTATAGGTTTCGCTTTCACCGTCACCACTGGAAAAACGAAAGAAGCCAGCAACCCAAAAGATTTTAATGCACTTTGATTTAAAAGGAAACGGTTACTGAGAAATCGGTGTACTAAATATTGGAAGAACTATGACTGGATCAAGCTATAAGATAAGCAAGCACAGATTACAAATAGTAATTAAACCCTTATCGCTGAAGCAGAGCAGAATTTCCATAAATTATCCTACCAGGGTGGAGCCATTAAAAGGTCACATGATGTGTTTCTATGGACGAATCTGCATAGTAATTAGTATTTCATAAAAACTGGAATGATTGACAGTGCAGCCAATAATCGGTATAGTTTTTAAATTTTTATTTTGCCTTAAATCCAGAATGCAAAGTAAATGCTATGCTTGTATATTCTATCACTTAAATAATTGGAATCATTGTAGTTTCTCACTCCACATAGGTGATAAAATAAGCATAAAGTTGTAACTAGAGTTCCATACTTATCTTTAGTTGACCAATAATAAGTAGCAAAATCCAAAGAACAGAAAGAGATGTTATCCGAGCGGCGTTTCGTTCTACTTGGATGCTGTTCAGGTTCATACTCTAACGAATAGCAATGATTCCAGACTCAATCAATTTCTGAATCTTCCCAGCAACTTCAGGGTCTTTCAAATGCCTGAAAGTAAGTGTGTAGTTCAGTTCAGTTAGAAAATTAGTCAAATGCACGTGTAATTTTCATAGTTAATTTCGAAGTACTTTTCAGAAATTTTTTTACTTACTCTTGCAATGCCTTTGGATCATTTTGCATCTGTTCCAAAATGAGACGCATAGCTGGGTCACGAAGAATGGACTGGACTTCAGGATCTCCCATAGCTCGCTTCCGAGCTTCTTCGGGATTTGAGTAAACAGCGGACATAGTCTGACGATAACCATCCGTAGCCTCAGCGTTATTCGGGTCAATCTCAAGTGCCTTTTCGTAAGCAGTCATGGCTTTACCCGGGTCCTGCATTCCTTGTAGAATCTTTCCTTTACGAATCCACCCTTTGACTGTCAAGAAAGTAAACAAGCAACACGGTTAGTTATCTATACGATTATTTAAAGCTGACATAATATACTCCAGTACTTACTAAATTTTGGATCCAATTCCACACATTTGTCACAGTCCTTAATTCCTAAGTCGAAGGCGGCTAGTTTTGTATAGCAAGCGGCACGATTGCTGTAGAGTTTGGGGTCATCAGGATTTCGTCTGATAGCCTCTGTGTAGAATTTGACGGCTGAGGCGTAATCTCCCTTTTTGAAGAACTCATTGCCCTTCTCCTTCTCCTCCTCAGCCTTGACGGGATCAATATAGGCTCTACGTTCCTCCTCTTTGATGAGAACCTCAACCTCGGCCAAAAGAGCTCGTGTTTCTGGCGTCCGATGTTCACTCAGGCTCTTTTCGTAGTGAATTTTAGCATTCTTGTGGTCTCCCAGCTTACGGTAGGCATTAGCGGCACGTAGAAAAGCCTTGGCAATCAATTTGTAGTCAGCCCGGTTCTCACGCCCAACTTCAACAGCTGTAGCACACTCCTGAATACACTCTTGGTACTTCTTCTCCTCGAAGTATACGGCAGCAACGTTGGTTCGGTAGGTCATGTTACTACCGTCAAGTTCAATGGCCTTTCGGTAGTGTTCCAGAGCTTGGGCAAAGTTCTTTTTCTTATACTCCGCATTTCCGGCTTCCTTCTCGCGTACTGCCTCCTGTAAATTCAGGAAACTACATTTAAAACTAAGAATAAGAACTAAACTCCAAGTTTTAGTTTATGATAAATAATTGGACGGACTGATTTATGATTTTAGGTTTTCAGAGCTTGATGAGATAGTTATATGAGTCTACCTAAATGATAATATGTAATAGGTCGTACAGTATATGCTACGTTATGCGTATGTTTTATGACGTCTAACGCTGACAGCTGAACCCAGTTAACATTTGTCATTTCATATTTCAACGTGCGTAAGTTTTCAGTCCACAGTCAGCCTACAACCTAATCAGCGGTTGTTTGTTGTAGAATAATACATAAGTAATACGAATGACGTCGAACTTGTGACTTGCCGTACCGGAAACGATTATGACATACAAAATTGGTACTTAACACTTAAACATGTAATTAAATTATGCAAAATTCAATTTCCCAGTCACCGATGCCGGTGCGGTGCTGTGCCCGGAAGTTATTTCATTTGTACTTTTGATTTTGACTTTGTACGACGTGCCAATTTTGGTATTTATCAGGATGAAGGAAGGAGCAATAAAATAGTAAATAGTAGTTGGCAAAAATATAGCTTACAGTACTCACGTCCGCCATGTCTTAGCCCGAGACTTCCCTGAACAGTGGACAAGGTCAAAGTTGAATGACGTTGACCGCTTAAGTTCTTTGAGTCCCCCGAACGATGTCCGATAAGCGAATGAACGAGAAAAACACAACCTGAATCACACAATTGAATTACCTCGCCTTCTCGATCATTCCACATCTTTCCGTACTCGCGCCGAATAGCAGAATCCCACTTACCGCATTTATACGCCAAAACACTACGCGTTTCCTGCGTTTATACGTAAGGCAAGTTTTCAAAAGCAGTGGATACTCTATGCCGGTTTCTTGTGGCTCAAACAAGAACTATAGGTACCATATACATTTAGGAGTACAGGACACTAAACTGCACACAAGATTATGTGGCAGGATATTTTCGCAATTTCATCGGACCTACAAGCTCGGACGTCATAGGTACGCAATACGCAACGCACAAGCACGCAAACAATTTTTTTTAGCTCTCCTACCTACTACTTGTTTAGCACCTATTCTAATATGCTTGGCACTAATGAAATTAAGGGTCAGCTTCTCTAAAACAACTATTGTTTTAATAATTTCGTGAGCAGTGGCATTTTTTACTGTTTCAATTCTAAATTGAAATTTGGGTAATATTGCTGCTGTTCTCCTGTTAATACTGACTACTTGCCTCTTGGCGTTCGTTTATATTTCGACTTGGCCTGTCACGGCGTTTTTGAGTCGTCGCTGAAATCGGACAGGCGATAGATGATGTGCGCATTTCTTGTAACATCGGCGCTCAGGGCTTTCTTAAAATAGTATGCTAAAGAGATTCTAGATTTTATTATGTACTAAATTTAAGGTGAATTCCTTACGCATTTAGCAAAAATCAAAAAAGAGCTGTGTACTATACATATTCTGAATGTACAGTATACTTGGCTATTTATTTAGAAGCTGTCAACAACGTAATAAAAAGATGCTGGGAGCTCATGACTCAAGATACGACATGTTTACAGCTGCACTAGTCGTAATTTGAAACACTGAAGGTGTTTGTGATACTGATTCCAAATTTGTTTGCAATTTCACTTAGTTTGCGTCATTTTCTGTTCAATTTAGAAATGTTAAAAAAAGTTAAAAGCTTTAGATGGTTATTCTCTAGAAAATCGTGAATTATGCTACACATTTAGTACAGGAAGCTCAGAAAACCCTCAACGTCATAATTGAGAATATGCGTATAAATTTCACATTCTGATTCTTAGTTTTCCTTAGTTTATTACTGCTGTTTTATCACATATGTACTGTTTATCCTGAGAAAATACAATTAATTCTACGCTAATGAGAATTTACGTATGGGAGGGTAATGACACTACAGATTATGTAATTTTTAATGCATATATTTAAATAAAAAATGCATTTCATGTGCAAAAGGTGAGGTGAACGGCGGCGTCGCTTATCTTTGTCGGCGCCGGACTCTTCCCCAATTCTGTATTCACTCAGCGGCAAAAGGAAGTCGTCATTTCTCATTCCGAAGCCGAGTAGTGCACATCTCTTCATCAACCCTGAGTGGAGTGTCAAGTGCCCCGTGACCGCTAGTGACCCTGCCCTTCCTGTCCCAGCAAACTGAGAAGTAAGTTGGAGCCCTAGAAACGGAATTCCACCCCGGCGGCCGCCGAATTCGGTGAGTTTGACCCTTAGTTTCAGTTTGAGGGGATGAATGAGTTTGGGGTCCATAAGCTCTGTGTACAGTGTTGTCAGAGTGTGAATCAGCTTGGCGCTCTTTTTTGGGTATGAGCTGGTGCATGGCAGTGAGTGCGGAGCTGGCAACGACGTAGGTCGGGCTGAATGAATACGGAGAAGCGGGACGAGGACAACAACAAGGGCCCATGAATTGCAGGCAAAACGACATGACGAGACAGACAGGGCCCATGGGCATGGGCCCAAACCTCGTTCGTCTGTCTACTGTCTACTGCACTTTGACATGGGCCCCGATCTACGGCGCACAATGACATAATGACACTGCTGCAAGAACTTGCAAATATTATTAATTGTTTATACACCGCAGCAGTTGAGCATTGAGCATCATTGTTATTGTGTTAAGTAATAATTTTTGTACAGTATTCAACATCCAGCCAGGTTAAACTGTACGTATCGGCTTATTTCGTCTTTGTTTGATGATGCTCAAGAAGAATGCCCGCTGAATTAGGCGTTATTAGTGTGCCAGTGTTCTTATTCACATCCTAACCATTAAAACAATAACGATCTTGCATGTATCCCTTTTAGCGATCTTAAGAACCTCTTCGCAAACAGCTTAGGTCAAGAATTACAGCGTGCAAATCTTTCTTAGAATCAAGCGAAGAAAACGAGGAGACGTCATTCTTTTGTTATTGTGTATTGCTGCTTTTCAAAGTTCGAATGCAAAGCCTATCATTACAATCCGAACCTAAACTTATGACTACAGCTGATGTCTTCGACTATTCATCACTGTGTCGTTTTCCTCCGTTTTAAATTTATGTCAGTATTTCATTGACATGGTACCTAATTAAATTACTATTGCCTTCCCAAAGTTGTTGTGTCTGTACGACTGTTTACATGACTCATTATACACTTGAATCAAATATTCGTATTTCACAAAATAAGAGAAACGTTTTCATTTAAATGGAAATTTTTCGTGGTGCTGTGGTTTACATTGTACATTTTTTGTTGCAGGTATCAAAATCTTATTCTTTACAATCCTGTTCTTCGGTTAACTGTAACTGTAGGTAATCAAAAACCTAACCTAATCGTGGAAATCCGTGGAGTAAATTGCTTTCTTCAAAATGGGGTCCATGATTGAAGAAGCTCAGAAATTATTGGATTTCTCTCAACGCTTAGACATTGCTCAGTTGGACAATGTTGTTGCGTGCATGTATAGTGGAACCGGTCAACCGGTAAGAAATTGTTTGGGAAATCTAAATCTTGTGGTTACAAAAGTCTTGTCATGCAATGATCTAATGTGTTGTACTACTTTTATATTTGTAGCAAAAGTTGGCTCAACAAGTACTGACCACTTTCAAGGAACACCCTGATGCCTGGACTCGAGTGGATGCAATTCTTGAGTTTTCCACTCATCAGCAAACCAAATATTTTGCGCTACAGATCTTGGAAGATGTCATCAAAACGAGATGGAAGGCCCTTCCTAAGGTTCAGTGTGAAGGCATTCAGAAGTTCATTGTGGGGCTTATCATCAAAACTTCTCAGGACCAAATTCTCGCGGAAAATGAGAAACTTTATCTCAATAAATTGAATATGATTCTCGTCCAGGTTTGTTTTATTTTCAAATTAATTAAGAGGAGGTATATTTGTATAGAGTTTTTAATATGTCTAGCCTTATTACTCACGTTTTTGCTTCTGATTAGATCTTGAAACGTGAATGGCCCAAGAATTGGACCTCTTTCATTCCGGACATTGTGGGATCGAGCAAAAATTCAGAAATTCTTTGTCAGAACAATATGGCTATTCTAAAGTTGTTAAGTGAGGAAGTCTTTGACTTCTCGTCTGGACAAATCACACAGACCAAGGCGAAGCACCTCAAAGACACGATGTGCTCAGAGTTCTCTCAAATCTTTACGCTTTGCCAGTACGTCATGGAAAAGTCGACGAACGTGACGCTAGTTGCTGTCACACTGGAAACTCTTCTACGTTTCCTCAACTGGATTCCGCTGGGTTATATTTTTGAGACTGATCTAATTCCTACTTTGACTGTAAAGGTAAATAGATTCGAAATGAAAATTGACTAAATTGTGCAGCTGATTTTTATTTCAATTCTAAAATCTCTTGCTTTCTGTTGCAGTTTTTTCCAGTAGCACTATTTCGTAATATTACCCTCAAGTGTTTGACTGAGGTTGCGGCAGTTACCGTCTCACACTACGATGAGCGATTTTTAGTTCTCTTTGAAAACACTATGAAGCAGCTGGAGCTGGTAAGACGCAATTTTTTCATTTTGCGTGCACGATTATTGTAGTTTAAAGCATACTTGGAATTATATAGTTACTTTTGATTCGTAGATGATTCCACTGGACGTGAACATCCGTGAAGCTTACGCAGTTGGTCCCGATAAGGATCAGCAGTTCATCCAAAACCTGGCAATGTTTCTCTGCACCTTCTTGAAGGAGCATGGTGCCCTTCTGGAGAAACAGAACGACAAGGTTCAGTTTGGAAAGGCTCTTCAGTATCTCGTGCTAATTTCCGAGGTGGAGGATGTTGAGATCTTCAAGATTTGTCTCGAGTATTGGAATGCTCTCTCCGCGGATCTCTACCGGTGAGTTGTCTCACATTTCGACTTATCGGTCAACATCAGAGCATTAAGAAGCTGATTTTAGAAACTAATTTTCCGATTTCAATCATGTAGAGAGGCCCCGTTTATTCAAACCCAGGCCCCAAGCATGTTTATATGTCATCAAGAGCCAGAGTTCTTGTCTCCACGCCGTGAGTTCTACACTGGTGTTCTATCCCGAGTGCGTTACATCATGATCAGCCGAATGGCTAAACCGGAAGAAGTTTTGGTGGTCGAAAACGAAAATGGAGAAGTTGTTCGGGAATTTATGAAGGATACCGACTCCATCAATCTTTACAAGAACATGCGAGAAACCCTCGTCTACCTCACTCATCTCTCCTGTCATGACACTGAGAAGATAATGACGAAGAAGCTGCAGAACCAAGTCAACGGAACTGAGTGGTCCTGGAAAAATCTCAATACGGTTAGTTAACATTGAATTTCCTGTATGAAGTCCGGTTTTTTTATCTGTGTTCCTAATAGTTTATTTGATGTTTAGTTGTGCTGGGCCATTGGTAGCATTTCAGGTGCTATGCATGAAGAGGACGAAAAAAGATTTATTGTCACAGTCATCAAGGATCTACTTGGGCTTTGTGAGCAGAAAAAGGGAAAAGACAACAAGGCAATAATTGCTTCAAACATCATGTACGTCGTTGGGCAGTATCCACGGTTTCTCAGAGCGCACTGGAAATTCCTCAAGACGGTTGTCAACAAGCTGTTCGAGTTTATGCATGGTAAGATTTCTAATAGCTTCCATTAAATTGAGTTCAGGCAGATACGGAAGCAGATACCGTGTATCGTAGACTCGAATTCTCATTTCAACGTGACATAATATCTCTTTCTGTAAGCAAGCATTTCGTTTACAAAATACTGTATTTACTTTTCAGAAACACACGATGGTGTTCAGGACATGGCCTGTGATACTTTCATAAAGATTGCCCAGAAGTGTCGACGTCACTTCGTAACTGTTCAAATGGGTGAGGTTGTGCCCTTTATTGAAGAGATTCTCAGTTCTACCTCAACCATTATTTGTGACCTTCAACCCCAGCAGGTACGTTATAATATTAAGAAACAGTTGCTACAAATAATTTCAGGAATAGGTATATGGATGCCTATATAATTTTTAGTCTTAAATCCTAACACTATTGAATCATTGCTCCAGGTTCACACATTCTATGAGGCTGTGGGTTACATGATTTCTGCACAGTCGGACAGTGGCATTCAGGAATTGCTGATTGAAAAGTACATGAACCTTCCTAATCAAGTTTGGGACGACATTATTTCTCAAGCCTCTCGGAACGTCAGTGTTCTGAAAGATAATGATGCCATCAAGCAGCTTTCATCAATTTTAAAGACCAATGTCAGAGCTTGTAAAGCACTTGGGCATCCGTTTGTAGTCCAGGTAAATACTGGAATGCATTGATGATTATTAATTAAGTTACTCGCGTTTTCGAGCTTCAAACTAATGAATAATATTTCTGGTCGAATTTTAGTTGGGGCGAGTGTACTTGGACATGTTGAATGTCTATAAGGTTATGAGCGAAAACATCACACAGGCCATCGCTCTGAATGGTGAGGCGGTAACGAAGCAGCCATTGATCAAAGGCATGCGTGTAGTAAAGAAGGAAACCGTGAAGCTGATTGCCAGCTGGATTGAGCGCTCGAATAACCCACAGATGGTTCTTGAGAACTTCATTCCGCCGCTACTCGACGCCGTATTAGCAGATTACCAGTCCACTGCCGTCCCTTCCGCCCGTGAACCCGAGGTTCTTAGTGCTATGGCATCCATTGTTGACAAACTGGAGGCCCACATCACGCCGATGATTCCCAAGATCTTCGATGCAGTTTTCAAGTGCACTCTTGACATGATCAACAAGGACTTCGAAGAGTTCCCTGAGCACAGGACCAACTTTTTCCTACTTCTTCAGGTATGTAATCTGCTTTTTCATTCGAATATTGTAGATAATAGATAATTTTACTACACAATATTTACAGCATTAGATTCTAGGTTCATATTCTGTATTTTTTTGTCATTTTTAGTCTGTTACGAATCATTGCTTCCCTGCTTTCCTGGCAATCACACCAATTCAGTTTCGTCTTGTGCTGGATGCTATTATCTGGGCCTTCAAGCACACGATGCGGAATGTGGCCGATACTGGACTGTCTATTCTCCTTCAGATGTTACAAAATATTTCGCTCCACGAGGCTGCAGCCCAAAGCTTTTATCAAACCTTCTTCTGTGACATCGTTCAACATCTCTTTTCCGTCGTCACGGATACATCTCACTCGGCTGGCCTCAACATGCACGCCACCATTCTCGCCTACCTGATCACCATGCTGGAGTCTGGGCGTATCACAGTTCCTATCAACCCTGCTCATCAGGGAGCTATCACAGTGGCTGATAATGTCTTGTTTGTTCAGGTAAGCTCGATTTCAGCGTTTATTAGATCATATTTTATATTAATTTAATTGTTTTATCTTGTAATACTTATTGAATTCATGTTTTTCTCACAGACATTCGTAGCCACTCTTCTGAAGACAGCCTATCCTCATCTAACGGACGGTCAACTAAAAGTAACTGTACAGGGAATGTTTAGCTTGAATGAAGATGTGGCTGCATTCAAGGAACATCTTCGTGATTTCTTAGTTCAAATTCGAGTAAGTTTACACCATAAGCCCTTACTCTTTCGCAGGATGACCAAACCCAGGCGAAATGTAGTCTAACGAAAATTATATTTTCAACAGGAATTTACCGGTGAAGATGACTCAGATCTCTATTTGGAAGAACGGGAAGCGACGTTACGAAATGCTGAGCAGGAGAAACGCCGAGTTCAAATGAGCGTACCGGGTATTCTAAATCCTCATGAAATCCCTGAAGAAATGCAAGACTAATATCCACCTCTCGCTTAGATTTCGTTTTAAAATTAGCTACAAAGCAGTTTATACCAAAATTGAAGACATGATGCCTTTCTTTCATACCCAATACGATTCAAGTGAGGTCAAACTACTAAAAAAGAATTAAATCTACCAGCCCGGCTTGGGATTCACTGGTAATAAAGATACAATTACGAAAATTGAGTGTTCTACCTATATCATAACAAACTAATAATTAGATCTTGTAGACTGTTGTTAGGTCGAGTGTATTGCTTGTTGTGAATTGTGAAGTACCAGAATATGAGCATTTGTCTGTTTTACTCTACTATGTAAGTGTAGTTATAGGCATTTACTACTGAAGCGTAGCTAGCTAACGATAATTACGATACAAACTACTGCAAGCATTTTACATACAAACAAGATGTTAAACTTATCTCCCTAATAATACCACCCTGTATTCTTAGAATATTGTACTGTGTATGTATTTCCTCTACAGGATTTGCGTTTAGTGAAATTAAATAAGTTTATTAAAAATCAAAATAATATTTTTCAAGTGCTCGATTCATAATTTATTTCTTCAACATTTCATGTAACACAGGAGACATGGTTTCGGCCCAGATTCGATATCCTTCCGGAGACAAATGGAGTTGGTCGTAAGCGTACAGAGCTGGATTTGCATCAATTTTACCTTGCGCATCCATTTCCGAAAACTGAGGCGTCATATCCAAGAATTGAATGGTTTCACCGTCCTCAAATTTTGAGATTAATTGATTAACGCGAGTTGCAATTTCGATACTTCTGCGCGGTAGGATTCCGAGGAGAAGGATCTTCGTTCCAGGAAGTTGCTCTTGAACGACTGTGATAATTTCCTGAATTTGATTAGCTATGTAAGGTGGCTCTTTGCCCCAGCCAATGTCATTGGTACCGGCCATAAGGATTGAGACATCGGCTGATGTGAGAGGTTTCAGGGCTCCATTTCGTAGGCGGGCCAAGATTTGAGCTGTGGTATCACCCGCGACGCCGACGTTTACTGGGTTGAGGGGTTGGAAGTGTTTTTTCCAAGATGACTTCCCAGTGGTTTGAAACCATTCTGTGAGGGAGTCGCCGACGAATACTGAAACCAAAGTCCATAACATTACAGGCTTATTTGCGTATTAGGTTCAATTTTTAAAAAAGCATCACAGCGTAAAGCACTGTTCGTTCAGCTTCAAATACTAAAGTTGAAAATTCAATATTCTGTAAAACTTACGTGCTTTTGTTGATGTTTGTTTGGAGCCCATTTGTAATCTTCTAACACTATTAAGAATACGAATTCGATTGGTTAATTTTTTAAAGATAAAGCTTCTTCGAAAGGGAAAATCTCTAAAATTCCCAGCTCACATATAAGAATTTTTTTCAAAATTCAATAATTTCAGCTTAGGTTTGAAGTTTTGAATTAATTCATTTGTTCTCAAAGTACGCATATGCGGGTAAATTTGGTAAAGGAAAACATTTATGTGTTCCTAAATCTATAGAAATGGGAAAAATTGTATAATTGCCTTATTGATAGGTTGCACAAGCAGTTCTGGATACGGATGCTTCTGCTTATGCTAAACATTATACAATTATTGCTATGTTTACAGAATTGAACGTAATTATGAATCTCTTCAAGCACTGTTTTCGTAGCTTTACCGAAATTGACGTGTTTTGCGTCAGAATTGTATTTCTCTACCGTTCGTTCGGATTTTGTTTTGGATTCGTCGTACTCCCGGGTTTCCGATTCCGGGGATTCGGTAAAAACAGAGAGCTACGAAATGACAGTAATTGTTTTGCTATTGTTTGCTAAGCTGGTAGAACTTGTGAGCTTTAAGTGCAGTAGGCTGTAGGCTGGGTAGAACTGATGCCATGTGAGTGTGAGAATTGAGAGTAGCTATAAAATACAACTGATTGAATGAGTTCAGCACATATTTACAATTCTATTGTATCCAAGTATATATCTATGTAGTAGCTGTGAATTATATGTATTATAATGCATATTCTTCCTAGTGTATATTGTATTATATAACTTCCTTGTACATAGTATTTAAACTTCAGCGTTTAGTGAGTTGAGCATTGAGCTAGTACGTAGGTACCTCATGCAATTTTTTGTAAAGAAGAAAAACATTTAAATTTTAATCATTCACTTTATTTCTTATCAGCATTCTTCTCACTATAGGTAATTTTGATTTTTGATGTAAACTTTGCAAATTAAGTAAAACTAGAGTTGTATGTTGTATTTGTAGTTATTTCATGCTCGAAAATGTTGTCAAAATCTAAATAACTACCGTTAATGCACATTTTATATATGGTTTAAAGCAGTAAGTACCATTTAGTATAGTACTTTAAACTTTGCTTTGTGCATGTCTGTATATCGCTATTCGGAATTGAAATATATGAGTTAGCAAAAATTAAAACATCTACTCAACAATGTTTAATTTCAAAGGATAGTCGATTTCGATTAACTGTACAACCTAAATTAAATAACGATTTGGGGACGCTTGTCTTGAAATTTTAGTGGAAGTGAATCACCCCAATGCTTCAGCTATTTCCTGTCCGATTCCAGAGGACAAGTCGAGCTGGCGGTGAATCTGACAATGAGCAGAAGAGAAAGAGGTCCAGTAAATGATGAGTTCGTGTCATAGTCGCTAGAAGAGGTGTCAGCTGTCACGTTGCTGCAGCTGGACCAGTTGCAATTTCCTCTCCTTTAGTTAAGCAACTGTTTGATTATTAAGAGTTAAGGCTCTCGGTCTGAGACCGGATATTGAGGGGTCAGAGCTCAGGTAATGGAGGATGGTGAGCAAGTGGCCAGCTATGGCAAGGGCCTCTGGAATGTCCGCGCAGTTATCTTCCTCTTGCTGTGGTACCTCTTCTCAGCATGTACGCTCTTCCTCAACAAGTACATCCTCACTGCACTTCGCGGTGACCCCACGCTTCTCGGTAACTTTTACTCCATCAGTATCTATGCATAATTACACCATTGTTTGATTAATTGTGTATTTTGTTTATTCCTCTGACAGGAACATGTCAGATGACGATGACTCTGATATGCGGCCTAATACAAATGCACTTTCCATGTGGCATGTACAAGCAAATTCGACGGCACACGCAGCCTCCGGGCTTCTTCAAGCACATGATCTTAGTGGGCACTATGAGGTTAGCATAGCATAGCATACCATAAACCATAAACGTCTCGTTACGAAGACTCGCGTTCAAATTTACTTCAGTCCAATAAATGAATATATACCGAAATGGTTAATTCTCACGAAGTCAATTCCCACGAAGTCAAACATGTGAAAGCCAATGAGTTAGGTTAGGTTAGGTTTTCCGAAACGTACGCAGAGGACATGGATTGACTT
>VNWX01001672.1:0-14401 GCA_009869905.1 Ceratophysella communis | reverse complement strand
TTTTCCTTCCAAGTTCCGATGGGTTGAATGGAGTGGAAAAGCAACTTACGACGAGTCCTGGGTTGATTTTTATGGGGAAACCGGAACGGGACAACGAAAAAGTTGGGCACCACTTTTTTTTCGCGTGGCTCTGTTCCACCACTGCCTAGGCGGAGACACACAGTGCTGTTAACCTTTTCGGCTTTCCTGAACATGCCTGTCTTGTTAACTCATCATCAGTAACTCAGGGAGTCAATTCAATTTAAAATTGTTCTATTTTATATTATTATATAAGCAACCCAGCCGCCCGTTCACAGATAAACCCGAGTAAATTTAAAGGGGGAAATATACATTCTTTCCGCACCGTTGCAATACGTGCAGTGCTATTTTATGTTAGACAGATCTTTCGTTCACGGACGATGCTGCACGGAAATTTACTATTACCCAAGCAGGTTAATACATGCATACAAATTGTAATAATATTAAAAGAGACTTGGCGTTCTTTTGCTGTCGATTACAACAAATTTTCGTCGATAGATGTGATTTTATAAATGCTCGAATATCACAAGCGAAGATTTCCATGCTAAAAGTCAAACTGATCAGTGAAAGCAACGGTGAAAGCCTAAAGTAATTCCATAAAAAAGCGCATGTACTTTCTTTTATTCCAGTGATGCTCAAACAGTGGATTAAATTGACAAGTAATAAATAAATTTGTGAACGAAGCACAACTGCTAAAAATAAAACGTAGTATTGGTAATAGTATATATCTCCCTCAGTTCAGTTCGCATAGATGCCCTATTCTTCCTTGTTGCATTGCATGACTTGCATTTTGATTCTGTTTATTGAAGATCTTCAAGGATTCGTCTTGTATGAGGATGGATCTTAATCTTTAGACAAAGTTAGAGAGGGCTCTAGAAGTAGTCGTCTCATCTCCCTGAATTTAAATAAGAAACAGTTGCAATTACTTTCATGTGCATGCCGAAGCTGCAGCGGGGATTGGACCTTCGGGATAAATATTGTATTTGGAATTCTCACCGAGTCAAGGTTCAGTCCTTTTCCTCCAGTGACTTCGTCGTAACTCGGAGCGTACGTGGTTTCAGCTCCATCACTCAGGGCTGCAGGTTCCTCCGTGGTAGGAGCTCCTTCATCGGCCAAGACTAGTACCGTTACATCTTCAATGGGTTTCGCTTCCGTATAAAGTGCAATTGCAAGGACGGTGATGAGGACTAGGCCCAACCTTGTGTGTTCAGACAAAACATTTTAATCAAACTGGTTTACTGTACACGCACACGCACGTGTTGCACCTTTTGGACTGGATTATTGTCCTCAGTCGTCTGGCATTGCGGTTTACCACGCGAAGGTTAAGAATCGCCGTTTATCAAGGCTATACAGCTAGCATTGCAAGTTTTTATTCTGATTGCACTTTGATTCATTCAAACGAAACGATTTAATTCAGGATTGATTCAATACTTCCACACGGGCTGTATAATGTAGCTTCTAATCTTAAGAGAAGCAGTCCAACGCTGCCACTATTCCGGAGTTTTTCGCAAGCGATATTTCGAGAAGCCAGGACAAGCAATATCAGTATTTTAGCCCTAGTATGTTCAGTTGTTTAATTTAGTTTGAAACACGTAAGCGACCGCATATGGCTAGTAGAAAAAATTCAAAAATTTCGATAATAAAATTTTCAAGGTCCGCATGCCCAGGAACAAATAATATTGAACGTAGCGGACAGCTCGTAGAACCTGATCGAAAAGCCAATCATTTGCCGTAAAATTTAAATAGTATGCTATCATGGAAGTTAATTTTAGACACACCTATATACTAACCCAATTTATCAAATAAATAAAACTAGAAATAGTGATGCTTACAGTTTTGCCATGATGAAATGTCAAGAGCGTGCGTTTATCGCCGTGGTATAAGCGTCCACTGTTTGTGGCTTCAGTTTTGAAAGGGATGAGGAAGGCTGAATGACACTACTGGACGGAATGGCAGAAAGTGCAGAATCAAAGAACGTTGTTGGGTGGGTTTTCCTTTTATACCCTCGGGAAGTGGGGGTAGGGTCATCGGGGAAAAAATTCGTACAAAAATTCCACCAGACAATAACCAGTTAACATGACATGACAATGTACTACAGAGGCGCCATGGGATTCACTAACTCAATTTTTAAATGAGGTTGAAAAAAACTTCAAGACTAGTTTCCGTACCCCATGTACCAGCCAATCGCCCTGTCACTTCAGCAGCATTGACTATGGATCTTCTTCTTCCGTGAGTTGAACCTCATCTCAAAGCCCAGCAACAAAGGCAATGGTGTATAGTAGAAAAAAAATCCGAGGCTTCAGACTTTGGATTCAGTCTAGGTAACATTCAAGGATGAACCCTTGCAAATGCCAAATCATTAATGCAACGCTGATAAGACAGGCATAAAAATTCGACTTCGCCATACTCTACCATATAGATACACATAACAGTGGAAAATTTTGTAATCTCCCGACCGACTTGCCTCAAGTCATGCCAATTCAAAGGAGCTACTGAACCCGTCTTCTGAATTGGCCAGGCCCTATGTTTGCTTGTTCAGCATAACTTCAATAGGTATATGTACACAAAACACCCTCTGTTCTGTTATGTGTACATATTGATTGGCAAAACAAAACAATAATGAAATGATGGCATTTAAGATAGAGGTGTGTGCTTGTACTCGAATTGATTATACCGTAAGCCCAGCACGAAGCTTATTTGGTATTATGGATGGGCTGAGTACAGCTAAATAAATAATCATAAAAGTTGTACAATTAAACTCCTCTTTTCCGTCTCGCGTAACTAAAGATGCAAATGAGCAGAAGATTGAAGATGAATAGCAGAGATATATCTGTAGTACATGACTTGCCTCGTGTGTGACACGTATAGAATTTGGAATGCTGTTCTGGTACTTTGCAAGTGGCAAGGACGTTAAGAAAAGAGCTCAGCTCACTGCTTAACAGTATTTCTTATTTACGAGAGAACTACTTGAGAGAGTGCAAATTCGAGCTCACTTTTCTTGATTACCAGTAGTTCAGGTCTTCTGGGAAATGAGTTGATGACCTTTCCCGATGGCGCCAACGTGTTGACAGGCTCTAATTTACTTTTGCATCTAGAGTAGAAGCCCCAACAATTCCTGTTTACTGTTTACCACACAGCTTGGACTCAAGTAAATAACATGCTTTTAGCGACTTAATCCGGCTACCAATTTCATTACTGGCGTTGAAGTACCTGGTGGTATTTGCCGTCGATTTGTGTATTTCAAGTTAATTTCGATGCGCATCTTGAGGCTGTTTGCCTGTAAATTGCACGCGCTGGAACATCAAACATCTCTTAGACCATTGATTAATTCACTAGGAAACGGGGTTTTCTATGTGCTAATTCCGCACTGCCGCAGAATTTAAGCCTCTCAGACCTCACAATTCGCATCCGCTCATATTTATTTGAGGAAGATTTCTGCCGCTGGGTTTTGTGTATTTCAAGTTAATTTCGATGCGCATCTTGAGGCTGTTTGCCTGTAAATTGAACGCGCTGGAACATCAAACATCTCATAGACCATTGATTAATTCACTGGGAAACGGGGTTTTCTATGTGCTAATTCCGCACTGCCGCAGAATTTAAGCCTCTCAGACCTCACAATTCGCATCCGCTCATATTTATTTGAGGAAGATTTCTGCCGCTGGGTCTTTTGCGGTATCTTAAGATCCTGATCCTATTTTAGGTCTCTCCACTTTGCCAGGTTTTCTCCCGCAGTAGTCAAATCAGTACATGGAAAAGCCATCAGCTTCACTATCAATACAGGACAAAACTCAACATAAGATTTCGAAACATGACGCACGATTTCATATTCCTATTCATTACCTACAGTAGTGCTTATATTTGCTATAATTCAGCGGTTTACGTTTTTCGCCGTTTCTGTGTTACAGCTGCTTTGTTACCCGAAAAGACGCAGCACGTGGCTCATGTTCCCTATATAATATATTTAGATACACCTGAATAAATAATCTTTCCTTCCGTTTGAATCTAGAATACAGTCCCAGGGCTATCTCTCTACTGCCTCTCGAAGGCATCCAGCAATGAGAATTCAGGAAGCGTAACTTCTCGGCTTCCATTTCGAATTATACACACCACACATCCGAATACATATTAACAGCAAATACTGGCAGAAGATTATATTACAATGGAAAGGATACACGCTTTGGGGTTCATATTTAAAGCAATATGTAAATATCAACCGCAAGTAAATTTCGCATACGACAAGAAACATTGAATAGGCGTGCATGTGGTGTAGGTGAAAACTGAAGCATCTCTCTCCTTCATTTAAATGCATTGGGCCGGAATGGGATTCCTGAGAACGGAAACAGGTTCTTAGCTTTAGCCTTTTCGCAGTCTTCTGAAATGTAATAATAATAATATTCTCAGGCGTTTCGTTTCCACTATCCTAACTTGCAACCACTCACCCACTGATCTTTCTCCGTGTGAACGGCTGGAAAACTGCAGCTGTGTGAGATTCCACAAGCAGTTCAGGTCAGGTAGCTCGAGAGACTGACCTGAATCCTGGATCATCTCTTGCAAGAATTTAGAATGCTCTTCCTTGTGCGAATATTATTTCCTCAAGCTTCGTTCCGAAAAGCTGTGAATAGCTCTTGGGATCAGAACTGATGTCAATCATTGATGCTTTAGTTCTATTTAACCTGAAGCTCATGCCTGGTTTTTCTTTGACAGATGTACCACAAGTATCGCTGCAACTTGGAAGCACGCTCAACTCAACCCAAATCCGGGAAGGAGCTGACGTCTACTTTGAGTGCAGCATAACTGCCAATCCTTGGATTACTAAGGTTTCCTGGAGACATAACGTAAGTTCAGCTCTTTAAAAATTCCCGATTTAGCGAAGTGTTACCAGCAGTGAAGCCAGAAATGTTGTTAATTTCAAATTTCAAATGAGATTTATTAATGTGCCGTGTTAAGAAACTGCCCTTTGAGTGCGATTTAAAGTGCCAATAGGCTTGTAAGATGACTATTGGCAACTGGAAAACTACTGCCCAACGTCTTGCGTAAAATGAACGTGACAGTGAGAAAGCTTAGAGAAAGCGAGGTCTCATATTGTATCTAATACAGTATTATTTAACACGCTGTAATCAAAATTCCAGGGCCGTCTTCTAACCCACAACACATCAGCGGGAGTCATCATTAGCAACCAAAGCCTTGTTCTGCAGACCGTTACAAGGAAGCATGGCGGTCTCTACAGCTGCATTGGGAATAATAAGGAAGGGGATGGAGCGAGTAATGCTGTGTTCTTGGATGTCAAATGTAAGCTTCTTTGCTCACTACCCGCAAATTAAATGTTTAAGGATCTCCGCGTATAAATTACTGGCTATAGAATATGCCCTCACTACATTGCGGAATGAAGCAAGATATAACAATTTTGATTCATTAAATTCCGCTGCACCGCTACTTTATTCAGCTTCATGCACAGAAATTACAATATTTCATTCAATAAGCGGTGCATTTATTTAAATAAATTTACTTTTTCAAACAGACGCTCCCGTCTGCAAGCAAAATCAACAAACTGTATACGGTATCGCCAGACAAGAATCTTCAAAAATTACATGTGATGTTGATGCAAATCCTGAAACGGGTCTCAATTTTCGATGGAAATTCAATAGCTCCGCCGATTCTATTGATATTCAACAATCGCATTATACGGTTGACCGAACCCGATCCACCCTAACTTACAAACCAATGACGGAGCTGGACTATGGAACAGTTCTCTGCTGGGCTTCAAATGAATTAACTGGGTCTCAAAAAGTAGCCTGCGTGTACCACATTATTCCCGCTGGGAAGCCCGACACCGTGACGAACTGCACGGTTCAAAACCAAACGTTCGACTCCCTCTTCGTGACCTGCATGGAGGGTTTTAACGGCGGACTGCAACAGAGTTTCATTATCGAAATTCTCGACTTTCACTCTCACAGTGTGATAAGAAATTTGACGAATACGAGACCGGCATTCCATGTTAGAAATCTGGATCCGGGCTCATCGTTTATCGTCCGCGTGTATGCGGCGAACAATAAGGGACGTAGTGATACTCAGGTTCTACAAGCAAGCACTCTTAAAGCTGCCGAAAAGCAAACGGGCATGACCGCAAACGGTAATTGTAAGCAAAAGAAAGTAAAATTTTAAATTGCACTGCAAAAATTCACAATTTTGTTGTTATATTTTCAGCTTCATCGTTAAAACCAGCTTTCTTACAAAACGCACCCATATTCGCCATACTCATTGGCGTAGTTTCGACGTTAATCTTTGTCGCCATAGTAATCGTAGTCGTGCTCCGAAGTCGTGGTCACACCGGAGAAGACAAGAGACTTCCAAAAAATAATGGGACCAGTAAGCCGGTGCTTGCTGACCACGAGAACCTCACTGTTCCTCTCAAGAAAACGTTGGAGGAAATTGACGCGGACGATAAAAATCCTGACGTCGTGCCTCATAGTGCAGGTACAGGCGCTTATTTCTTTCAAGACTCGGTCAAAAATCCAAATTGTTTCCAGAGTTCATTATGCTAGTTTCTGTTAGCGGAGAAATTTGCAAAGCCCTAGGATTATCTAGCCCGCTTTAACAGTGATTTGCCCGGTCCTTGTAGTGAAGCAATCCATCTCCGCATTCTTCCAGTCGAAAGGTTCTGCGTCCAGTAAATAATATGACAGATTTTGCTGATTTTTGGCAAATCCCTGACGCTAACTCAATATTGATCCATGGCTCTCGTTAGATGCTTAATTTTCTCTCTCGACCTCGACAGGCCAAACCAGATCTGGGATTGAGTAAGTGAATTACAAGATAGGAATCAGTCAGATAGGTCGAAGAAAGTCTGCAGATCTTCTCCGTGGAAATGAGGCAGGACGAGGGGCTAATATATCAGTGTTGGGTATTGGTATAGGACTTTCTTTCTTGAGGCCTTGGCTCGCCTGGCAGTAATCTATGTGTTTCTCGTCGAGTTCTACTTCTGTCTCCGCTGTCTAACACATACATTACAGAAGTAAATCAGATCAACGTCAGTTGGTTCAAAGAGTCCATCTTCGCTCCAAAACATTTATTTAGAGAGAGAAAGACGAGCCAGCGAGTCTCTTTTACCCAGATCCTAAACGAAAAGATCCTCAGAACTTGAGCCTAATATATTTTGAGTCGAGAAAAGATGAAGTATAAAGTGAAATCTGCTCATTCAGTCTACCGTTTCACAAAATCAAACTCATCCAACAGTCTTTCACTTTTACTTGAGCTTCACATTTCTTTTTCCTAGCCCGCCATTCATTTCAAGAGTTTTCAGAATCAGGTTGATCGCATTTTGAACTAACATTTGATTTCCCCCTTTCAAAAACTAAGCTCGTTCCATGATGTTCTTCTATAGGAAAAACGTCGGCTGAGAATGACTAGCATGAGGAATAAGATGTCGTTACATTATCAATAGCAGTTGAATTGAGACTCGAGCAGACGAGCTCAGAATCGATATTTATCGCGATGTTTTTCGCTCAGCTTCAACCCCCTAACCCATACCCAATTCTACAGTCTAGTCTCCTGAATTTATATTTTTGTGTTATTTATTCGTTGAGCAGAGATCGACGGGATGGATCCAGATGAGAAAGTATTTCTGGAAAGACTCAACAACACTTCAAGATTCTATGAGACCATTCCAAGAGCCGTCCGAACTCCTGCTAATCGTCCGGACTCAACTACAGCTACAGGAGAATTAGTCAATAATGTTAAGAATCGTACTCCGCGAAATGTAAGTCTATTTCTGGAAATGATTAATAAAATTTTAACCCATGAATGGGCGGATTCAGGGTATAATCCAATTCTCACTCCTAATCCAATAACTCAATTTCACTTTATCTAATTATCTTTCGCTTTAAAAGGCTCCAGTTTCGCCATGTTTTGCAGACTAACCTCATTTATTTTTATTTATGACAGATGCGTGAGGAGGTCACCTACGCCGAGCTATCGCTACCCAGCAGTCCGGCCTACCACCAGGGTACCCTACGACAGCACCATCACCCACCCCATCACCAGTACGCCCATCACCATCCCCAGGAACCCACCATCTATGCTCAAATAGATCAACTTAAAACCGCAGCGGCACAATGCAGCCCTTGCAGCAGTAGTAGTACCGGTCCCCTTTTGGGCGTCACGGAGCAGCAGACCCAAACGATGGGCACGTACCCGACCTCCATGCCGCACCCCCATCAGTCTTCCGAGGTAGACTCATGCCGCACGCCTTTACTTTCGGCACCGGCACTGCATCCCATGTATCCACTGTATCCACATAGAGAGAGCACGGTATAGATATTACCCATCATCCCTTTGAATGCCTGCTTTAGTTAACTACCCCTTACGATCTCAAGGTAGTCACCACTTTCTGCTTACTTTTATTTTAATATCTAAATTTTCTCTAGCTTTAGTGTTTGTGATTGCATGGCTCCATTACCAACTTTTTAATTTAACCCAAACTCCAGACGCACTCTACGGTATTAGGCATCTTATTCGATTGGTCTCAGGACAATAAACATTTCAAGTGTAATTTAATTTCTAGCCAGGGTCCATACAAGGGACGATTACGAGCAGCCGTAAAACTGTAATGATAACGTTTCTTTTCCCCTCTCTTCTGAATTACCATTCGCACATTCCTATTAAGTGTAAAGGCAAGTGGGCTTTCACTTCTTTTTATGGAGCGTATAAAGCGCTTACTACGAGGTTATTGACAATGTGGGAAAGGAGAAGAAAGCCCAAATGGCCAAACGCTCCACTTTGCCGTGCTCGAGTTTTAAATATAGAGACGTTTGCAAAATCTGAGCTTGAGTAGGCTCACATGTGTGCGGGTGGGAGTTATCAGGGGAATCCATGTTGCCTTTCGTTTCTGAAACAACAGCAGGAGCAAGGCAGATAATTATTCCAATGAAAGTCGAACAGGAAAAGGGAAGGTTATTGCATGTGAGAGATAAGGGCGAGAGAAAGTCATGTGGCCTTATTTATGCCCTCGTTTACTGAACTAAAAGTTCTACGTGTTTTCATCCCGGTTCTTTATCACTAATGCGTGTTGACCAAATTTTTAACGTATTTTTACAAGACTATTAGACGCGGTAGATCTCGATTTTTCTATGGCATGAACCTTGAGTATTATTACGCCCCAACTAATTACAGCAGATTAAAAACAAGAGTGCCGAAAAACTGCCACGGATTTGTCTGACCTCCGATTCGCCTCAGACACGCTTGTAAACCCTGAAATATGGAGAAAGGTTAACCGGACCGGAGTCGTGTTATTAAAATATTTCTCCCCGTCCTGTTTAAACTTCTCGTGCTAAGCTAATGTATATTTCACCGTTTATACTTACATGCCCATGCCCAACTATGGTCGCGTGTTGCACCAACAACCGAACTTAATTTTTTATTGCTGAAAGATTAGTTTTTTCCAAGTTTAATGTGTTATTCTGTATTCATTTTATGGATTACGGAAATGAAGCGGATAGCGGGGTTCTCGAATATGATTAAATTTACGATTTTATAACGAATGTAATGTCGAGGGTAGGAAAGTGGGCGGTTAGTTTGGGAGCAATAAATAGGTACAAGGGGGTACCATTCAAGTAGTAGCTAATATTTTTGTTCCTGGCTGCCCAATACTTTTCCAGAGGTCTGCTTTGCACGTCAATATTTAAACTTGTGTGCTTGGCATGGCATGTCTTTGTTAAAACTCGGGTTACACCCCCGAAATTTGTCTAAGATACATTTTTGATGTGCCCTACTCTTGGTCTGTGCAAAAAGAAAAACAATTTAATATTTCCTGCTCTGTTTCCTTGACTGTCTATAAAATTGCTATGGGCTGTGATAAACGTTAAACCTGACATGAATAAATTGTTGCGTTGGCTTTACGCATGGATTCCAGAATTCTGACATTTCCTGACGCACAAAACAATAACTAACTGCATGATACTCTATCTATGTAGTAGTCTTAAGTTGTCTGAAATATGTGCACTAGCATGAAAATGTCTATAGCATTTTTATTATCTCTCCTCAACTCTAGTAGTGACTAGTATGCAAAATAATAGACTTAGTGTCATGAAAAGAAGCCTTAAGAACATGACAGTGATGAATGACTTTTGATATTCCTCCTGTTACAGGTAGAAGAATTCGTCCGACTGCGTCCCGAAACCTCCCATGCAGTGTACTCGCATAATGGAACTAATATGAGGTTTTGATTTGAAAATCCCTAAATGTCACACGTCACACTCCCTTGTCAGTTCTTCAGTTGCACTCTCAGAGGACTAAAATAAAATGCTAGCTTTATTTATTCTAAGATGATACTTCATTGTTTAAACATTTACTAGAAAACTCGTTCAAGACACAAGCACAATACTACTAATAAGTATTAAATTACCCGGTTTTTATTAAAATCCGTATTATTTCACAGAATAATGTTACTAGTCTCAAACAGGGCTTAAGTTTATTAAAAAATTCCAAAGAATACAAAATACTGTAGCCAAATGTCACAAAATAATATACCTACTTAATATTAACATATTTAAGTATACAAGTTACGTAAGTATAGATTTGTATGTAATATTGTTCCTACTACGCTACGCCGTAATCTGTAATACTACGGTAATTTAAACTATGAATAAGCATAGAATAAAATATTCACATAGTGTAAACCAAACTTGATCCAACTCGACCTTTTTATGCCATATTTTGTATGGTGTGAACTTATTATTTTAAGTGTTCTCGTAATTTTGTCATAACTTAAATTTCTAAATTTCCCCGGTAAGAATAACTCATTGGGCTAAATCCAAAGACTATTTAGAAGTAACAATCTATTTATTAGTGTCTACCAACCTAAGAAGATAAATATAAATGCTATATAGATCTGTATATTGTGGTTGCGTGAAATCAGTTGAAATAGAAATTCGTTAGAAGTAGTAAAACCGTGGTTGTTTGGGCTTTAGCTTAAGTGTTTGGATGTACTCATCCCTGTTTTTGTTATACATGATAAATACGAACGACTGAATAGTTTGTGTTTCTATCGTTAATTGTATGAATTCTACAGAATTCCAGATAGTGCTATTTAATGCTAATAAATAATGAAAATTATTATACAAAAATAAATTGGAAGCATCATGGTTCTATCAAATTGCTCTGATGGTCTGATATCTCTGGTGTCATTTCTAAATCATTAAATTTCGGTCATTGTTTCACTCAATGCTTTTCTTGGGTATGCGAATGTGAAGGATTCAATCATGCAACAGCTTAGCGTCCCTTGTCACTGGATTTGACACAGCCAACGCGCGCATTCTTCAGGGTGAGCGGAGAAAGCACAGCGGTAATGTTGTCCCGTCCCGGCAGGGTATGCTCATAGCTGTTAGGTGAAATCAGGAGAAAGTCGAGCAGACTTTGCAAATCACGCCAACAGATGGCACTAAGCAACTTTTCTTCTGACGAAGACTACCACCTGGGTAGATTTTGCTTCAAATACACACATGCATGGCAAGCTAAAAAGTAGACAGTTCTTTAAAGAAAATTTTACAATTTTATTCAGAAAAAGCAATGTCAAAGGGCAAAATCAGATATTTTTTTATCTACCATTTTCCTTGTGTTTTTGCAAGTAAATAGTTAGTAGTTTATTCATATTTTCTACGGTATCAAATATGTGTGCGCGAAGCAATGTAACACTCCAAGGATTTCAGTCGAGATTATTTTGATTTATCGCTATGCGTAAAATGCAATCTATATTTGATATTTTAGCAAAAAACAAACGCCAGACGAAACATCGCATTTCGCGTTCAAAATTGTATCATAGAATCATTCCAGACACTGGTCAATTTCAAAAAGCTTAAAGTATGAGAGTGCAATGGAGCAGAAACGGGTTACGTTTCCAATCGTATTGGTTTTCGGAATCCTAGCCAAACAGATGTAGCTGTCAGAAATTCATCTTCCGTCCACCGGGAAATGTCGTAAAGACGCCTTTAAGCACGTGTTCAGACTTCAGACCACCAACCCTACTCCAAGGACCTTGTCTTACGCCATTATAAAAATATGGAATTAAATTGGCATCATGTGTTGGTTGAGGCTAAGGAGAATTCTCAAGTGATAGGCAATCACACCTACTTAAAGTGAGATTGAGTTATGATTTCACATCACGAAATCACTTACAGAGGCGCAAATGTCCTATTTCACCCAGCCCATTTTTCTCCCATTCCCTCCAGAAAAAGGAATGACCTCGTAAACTTTGTAAAGTTGTAATGCATGTTTCATATCTTTTTCCTCCATTTCCCTCACATATTTCTCTACTCCGTCTCCTTTTCTGGTCAAAATCAAATAGACGAAGGATTTTTTTTTTCAAAAGAGCAAAAAGTTTTATGAGACTTTATACGTTCGTCTCACATTTCAACTAGGCTAGCGGGCTGGCTTGTAGTATAAAAAGTCACTTTGTGTGCATTCTACGTCGTTTGGACTTTGACAAGTATATTGGAATAAATATTTTGGGCAAATTATCAGTTACAACAGCATGTACTGCTATGCAATCCAATGTTCATTTTTTCTTTGTGTACATTCTACGTCGTTTGGACTTTGACAAGTATATTGGAATAAATATTTTGGGCAAATTATCAGTTACAACAGCATGTACTGCTATGCAATCCAATGCGTATTTTTGTATGTACGCCGTTGATCTGATACTACAAATAGGTCTGCGTTTTGCGTAGAAAATGTGCAGTTAAGGTCCATAGCTGCTGAACCAAAATGTTGCGTACACTCGTGAAAAATTATTTCTTGATCTATTAAATGCAGAAAACTTTCAACAAAGTGATGATTTGCATAGTCCCGAGTCATACTTTGAATTTCTTGTGTTTGCAATGTCCAACTGACATGAGCTCAACTGGCCATGAACCCTATGATCGTCGTTGGTCATACTATATGACGCACTTTACGAGCGGACTCAATCCACAGAGACGAACAACGCTGGTCCAGCAGCTTTCCAGATATTGAAAGCGGCTATCTCCTTCAACCAAAACACCATCGGAATACTTTTCTGTCTGAAGTGTAAAATGTGCTAGCACTGCAGCTTGAGCACCTAAGTATTTACTTACAAGCTTGTTCTACAGTTTCATATGTTTGCCTTTGAGAAGAAAATAGGAGAGAAAGTTCCCAGAAGCTTGGCTTAGCAATGTGATGGCTCACTTTCACTTGACAAAAGAAGGCTACTCCCTTTCTTTTGTTACCATGAGTTACTAACTTAAGACTCGGCTAGCTCCACTGAGATGTGCTGAAAAGGAAATACAGACTTGACAATACTTTCTTCCAAGTCCTTGGAGTTTTTTTCCTAGAACCTACACATAGTTTCCGAATCAATGAATTGGGTTACGATCTCACTTGGCACTGGCCTCCAAGTCTACTAAAGCGACTTAATTCACTTGTCAACTGGTAATGCCTCAAATTCAATTCTTGAGCTAGAAATATTTCAAGTTCCTTTGGCATATAAAAATGTTTTCCTTAGTGCTGAGCTTCCTGGCCACTCAAAACTTAGATTCGTCAAAAATGCTTTCACTGAGCTAGGCCTACAGCTTTTTAAAAATGCTTCAAGGTTGTCATTCAATTTATTACGAAGCAAGCAGAAACAGAAAGTAAAAAATGACGACTCTTGCCTACTCGTTTGATAAATAATGCTCTAATTTCCGTTGTGAAGTATGATGTAATCTCCCTGGAGCACTCCGTTTGTTTTACCCGTATGTAATCGTGTGTAAGGGCCATTTGACCATGCAGGAAAGAGTTTGAGTAAGTGATTCACTCATGCTCATGATGGAAAGAAATTATTGTGTAATTGTATTTTTCCGACTGAAGATGTTTCTGTTACACGAAATGAAAACTGGAGCGATTATTATAAAAGGTTCCAAAATAGAATGGTTGTTTTTCAGCCGGTTCTGGTGGGTACCGTTTTGTACTTGTAGGTGTGCACAATTTGTTGGGGCGTCAGCTTCACATGCAATTCTATAAATTCAAGCCATTTATCATATGTTGTCATATATTATCTGTTCAAAATCGACAATACACGCACTTTCGTTAAGAGATGTTTGAAAGATCTATTCAAAGATAGAAAAATAGTGCGTCAAATAGTGCATTGTATGCTGTAGAATACATTCAATCCTATTTGCACAAGCCACGCACTTTAGAAATTGGAATAGTTAGAAGAAATATGCGTGCACTTATATATTCCGTCAAAATATTCAAAGAAAGGTGCATTTGTCAAAATACTACTTTACTGAGATAGGTATGCCTTAAAACGTGGTGAAGCTATTCATTGTTTGAAACAGTGGCCTTTCAAAGATTTAAATTTGACTTAACGGAATTAGAGATGCTTTCTTCATATTAC
>VNWX01001671.1:0-14404 GCA_009869905.1 Ceratophysella communis | reverse complement strand
CCTACTTTACTCCATTACAACGGTTTATTTCTTACTTGAAGTGAATTCGCTTAATTAAGGTCGTCATGCCAATATTAAGAATCGCGGGTCCGTGGATGCCAGCACGGCATCCACGGAAAAAATGAAAGCAGGGTCAACTATGGACCAACCTGGTACGAGAAACGAGCGGTTGTCAAGGGACCTTGGTCTGAATAATGCAATGGTAAATCATGAGTCAAAAATTATGCCTAACAGTATCTCTATTATTGCTCCCGAAATTGTGAATTTGGAATACATAATACAGATTGCAAATTGAGATTAGATACTGACGTGAAAATAAAATTTCAGACAAGTATTTGCGTGAGACCTTTTTAATATGAAAATATTTTGTAGTCATAATCGTAACATTTAATTTTATTAAACCATACATGAGCTTAATTTCCCTGAACAGAGTTCGCATGCTCCATTCGATTTTCGGTGTTAAACTGGTTCTTGGTTGGATTTTAATTAATTATAATGGTTTCAAGCATGTCGTCTGGATAACGAAAACGACGCTCAGAATTTGAAATGCTTATTAGCGCCGCCCAGGCAGACAACAACCCTGCCTCATCGCAGCAAACATAACAGGAGCAAGTGCATTGAGAAGGAACAGCTGAGTGGCTGCTCAAATGGACTAATCCCACTTTTGACGTTCTTTGTTGTTCCAGAACGAAGTTGATCCGTTTGACTTTTGACATTTACTTTGTGGCCACTTCACAGCCTCAGCTAGTTGCTAGTTGTGAACTCTAACAGGCAGGCACAGGCTCACTTCACCTTGGTCCCTGAACACCCGACAACTATTGAACTTGGACTCCTTCCACCTTCAAGTGTGTCCAACAAAACGGTGAAAAGTAAGTCAATTTTTTTTAATGAAGGCACAACTTTGCTTCTAATGTTTGTTTTTAATGAAGGTACAATTAACAATTGATGTTGATTATTCTGTTTGTATTTTAATTTGGACTTGAACTGCTACGGTTGCTTATCTGCTATTTGAGACGTATCTAGTTAAAGTAGTAAAACCCTAAGTAATGTTCAATGTCAAATTTTCATGGGCCACTCTTCATGACTTGCAAGTTGGACAAGAGGCATGAACGACCTATGGTCATGTCACATGTTCACATTTGTCATTGACATCACCATGTTGGTGCCAGTCGACAATTAGATTATTATTGTGTACTGTAAAGTGTATCTGTTGTCTGACTCTGAAAATTAGGCCTACTGTTGACGTGGGTATTTTCTGTAGCCCGGTCATTCGTATTCAATTTATATAAGTTTATCTGTTACACATACAAATTACAAAGCTACAATATAATTTTAATTTATTTGTCTAATATCAGGATTTAAGTGAGTGGTGCAGCGACGAAGCATCCCATTCTCCAGTACCTCTCCCCGAGGTCGAGTATCAGTCTGGCATGTCAATCGTTTCTTTTTGTGTAATTATTCTGGAAGTTGAAGAAGACGGTCACTTGATATCTTCGCTTACTTATAAAGGTAGGTAACAATGCTTGCTTCAATAATCTTTGAAAATTCATAATTAAAGTACGCACTGAATGGTGAATGGAACTACAACGACCATTGTGCATAATAGCTTCGTTCCTGTTTTCTTTAGAGTCCATGGAAAGCATTTTAATTTTCGGTTTTACTTTTTGTTTCCAGCCGAACAGTACTTGGAAATGAGCAAGAGTGGAAAGGGACTCCCGGTCCCACTGTCTACGGAAGACCCTGGTCGAATCCGTGGTCAGCGTCGACCTAAAAACTATGAAGTAACCACTTACGTAACAAAAACAGTCCCGATGGAAGCCGAAGCAGAAGCTTCGTCTGCTATGGATCCTAATTCCAAAGGCGATACCCAAGCTGTTGAAACTTCTACAGAATTTGACGTCAAACATTTCATCTCTGGAAACCCTTTTGTGGAAATCACTAAAGGAATCATGCATCTTTACAAGGATAAGTAAGTCGATTGTATTTTGAAAATATGGGAAAACTTCGAAAGTAGTGTAATGGGCAAAAAGTAACAGCAGCTCGATTCTACTGTTTATACTGTATTTTTATGTAATACGTAAATTATTTAATTAAATGCCTTAACGTGAATTACTAGTGTTTAGCTCACGGATGACTGTCGACTGTATGAAATACTTTTTAAATGGTACTTGTTTTGCTTCGCTTTACAGTGATCGCTACTTGATGGATAAAGACATTTCAGCTGGACGAAGTGTCATGATTTGTATTCTCGCTGTACCTGCTACACAGAGTTGTATTGAGCTACTTCGTTTCCTGGCTCCTTTGCAACGCCGAACTGAGCATATTCAAATTATTCGTGATACTACACCAAATCAGTATATGGTTCTTCTCAAATTCAGAAATCAGGTGAGCTCAAAGTAGATCATTGGACATGAAAATGTTGCCGGTGTACCGACGAGTACTATGTAATACTCTTCTGTTCGTCAACAGGACGACGCGGATGAATTCTACGTTGAATTCAATGGGAAAAAGTTCAATTCCTTTGAAGATGACATCTGTCTTTTGGCCTATGTCTCACGTGTGGAAACTGTGAAGGGCTCCAATGGTGGCGGACTTCCCCTCACTGGTGAGAATTTCATTAATTTGCAATGCTTTTATGTATGTTCAAAGTTCAAGCTTTGATTTCAGACAACTTATGTTTTAATAGAATACCTAAAATTATTTCAAAACGCCTTTGAATTCATGCCTAATTTATATTCAACGCAATTTAACCTGATCTAGAAGCATCGCTTTTGAATTGAAATTTCGTTCTGTTTCACGATTTCATTCAAATAACGTGTTCCAGTAATGGGCAATTAGAATTACAAGAATGAGTAGCAAATTAAAAGTTCGTAATAATTAGACTACATAGCCGTGATGATAAATACTTGGTAAATTCTAGGGCACACGGAGCTTCCAACTTGCCCAGTCTGCTTGGAGCGTATGGATGAGTCAGTGGATGGTCTTCTCACTATTTTGTGCAATCACTCATTTCACTCCAATTGTTTAGCTAAATGGAGTGATGCCAGGTAATGCTAATGCTCTGCTCATCTGAAAAAACCCGTGCTTCCAGATTTTAATTGAGGAAGATTATTTAATTAAAAATATTTTTTCCTCAATTTTTTTCAGTTGCCCAGTTTGCCGCTACATTCAAACACCAGAAATGGTTAACAAAAATGTTTGCGTGGAGTGCAAGTCATCGGAGTCACTTTGGATTTGCTTGATTTGTGGTCATGTTGGTTGTGGACGCTACATTCATGGGCATGCTTATAAGTAAGACCCTGATTTTGAATGTAATGTAAACTTGTGCATTATAGACTCATACATACTCAAGCCCTGTTGCAGTATTATTTATTGGATAACTATGGATTTCAATGTTCGCCGTAGGCACTTCTGCGAGACTCAGCACAACTACGCTTTGCAGCCAGACAATAATCGGGTTTGGGACTACATCGGAGACAACTTTGTGCACCGGCTGCTTCAGAACAAGGGTGATGGGAAGATGGTCGAAATTGCCGGCCGACACCTTGCGAATCCGAGTGGAGAGGACGGTGCAGCAACCCAGGAGGCTGAGGAGAAAGTGGACAGCATGCAGTTGGAGTTTACATACTTGCTCACAACACAGTTACAGAGCCAGCGGGATTACTTTGAAGGAAGATTGGAGCAGGTTGAGAATGACATGAGGGGCCGGGTAGACTTTCTCATGTCGAAATTGGAGTTGGTTGAAACGGATCGTCAGGAGACTGAGACCAAATTGCGAAGTTTGCAGAAGGAAAAGACTAATCTTGAGAAAAAGGTAAGGGGTTTCAATTTCAATGCTTGAGTCAGGGGACTTAGATCGTCAACCGTCAACTGGACTTGGAAATCTGTATAATATTCCGGCTATTGTGATAAATTCCTTCTAATCAATACTTACTTGCTATGAATTTTCAGCTCGCTCTAGCCAATCAGAAACTAAGCAAGAGTCAGGCTGAAATGAAGGAACAGCGGGAAATGGCAGAGGGATACAGCGAGGATAATAAGCGTTGGAAGAAAATGCTGGCTGAGAAGGAGAAGAAACACGAAGACTATGTGAAGGCTACTACTGCCGAGATCAGTGATCTCAAGGAGCAACTGCGGGATGTTATGTTTTACTTCGAAGCTCAGAACAAGATTGAGGAATCTCCGTACAAGGATGAAATGCATGGAGCTTCAGTCAATGTGGATGAATCCAGTGTTCCTTCTACCTCCAAGTCAAAGACCTCGGCAGCGGCTCGTCGTCGCAAGCGCTAACTCAAAAACTTAGCTTTCGTACTCCCAACAGGAACAATTTACACAGTGAGTCTCTGGAAGCTCGCATTTAACTTCGCATATTATTTTATTCCCAATTCCGTAGCGCGTCGATTAACGTCAAAATTGTCAAGTATATAATAAATTCCTCCCAAACGGATATGGCATCCTGATTGTCTAATCTTAAGTCCAGTCAACCTCGAAACGCACCGAAAACTGAACTCTGTAAACGACGATTATAATAATAAAATTCGAGGCAGTTACTGCCTGTACTAGCGAATAAATCTAGACAATGCTGGGCTGAAACATATGGGTAGAACAACAGTTGTTGCATTTTTTGTCATTACCACAATTTATCTGAATGATCTGGCTTCTTATGATCTCCTATTTTCGATAATACATGTTACAGGTTAGATTCAGCAAGTCTGAAAACTCCCGAAATTATTCGACTGAGGCTGGCATTATAATTGGATAAATATGGTCAATGTAATTATCCGTACATTAGCAGGAACGTGACCGAATCCCCATTACCTAATCCGTACGCCGGTTTATAAACTATTTACATGATGTGCCCAATTCTAACTACAACCTAACGAAACATCACTGGGGTATTGCTTGAGCCCTAATTTATTCGAGGTAAAAATGAATATGAAATAACCTCACGCGCTAATAAATGTTAGCTATGAAGATCAAAATAACGGCGAATTTGTTACCAAACACTTTTTAATTGACCAGAAACAACTCAAAAAGCTATTAGTACAAGTACAACAAGATACTCTTGGGCAGTACCGGTCAAATGAAAGTATAACAAGTACACTAATATAGTTTATTTTTTTATGAATAATAATAATAATGTTCATATTTCGTTTCAACTCTGAAAAACTAAATACAAACCTGGTGGAAACAATATTGCAGACCTGAAAGTGGTAACAAAAGAAACTGAAATTTTAATAGAAAGAAGAAGACTAGGCTGAAGTTTAAAAAATTCAAGAAACAGCCAGTTTTTGAAAGGGAGGAAAAGACAGTGGCAAAGAAACAGTAGAGCCGTTTGAGTTTAAAATTTACATGGAAAACTCAATAGAAATAGAATGAGTATAGGAAGTTGAGTCCAATGAAGTCGATGAATTTCCATTGTATTGTGCACTTGAGTCAGAAGTCTAGTGTGCCTCAAAGACTCGAGGAAGTTCAAATGCTGCCAGAGTCGCTGCTCATCTTGTCATCTTCTTCTCCCAATGCAACAATTTTGTCCGTGGACATGAGAGCCTCTCGAAGGGAGTTGACGCAATGATTAGGAACGAGGAGTCCCACAATTTTGAACTGTGGCCCACGACAACGAACCACTTGCATCTTCACAGCCTCGTCTTCGGTAGCATGTTCAGCCATTACTCTCTCAACTTCACCCCAGATCAAAAGTACAGAACCACTGAGCACGTAGTAAGTACGATTGCGAATTCCAACTTCACATTTGTGACCCATAACAACTTGCTTGCAGTTCCCACTCCTCAGAAAAATACAAATATTCAGTTAAAGATCAATGAGCTAACTGAGATTTGTTGCAAACCGATTTTGGTGAACTAGTTCTACAATACGACTTACCAGTAAGCATGAACACAAGTTTCCAGGGAAGCGTCGTATTGTCCTTCCCAGGGGATCTTGGCCGCATCTGCTTCGACTTTCTCATATTTACTGCGAATGTCAACCAAAGGCTCCTTCCCGGGCTAAAAATAAGTTTTTTTTTTAAATTGAAGATGACTGCTGACCGAAATCGGTATCTATTCTAGTTTCTAGTCACCTGACGTATTAAGCTAAAGTACCTGCAATCCAATGTTCGGCTTGTAAACAAGATAGTAATCAGAGGTCTTCTCCTTGGAGCCATCGTTCTTGAAACGCATGATTAACATTGCAGTGCGTTTTCCATTCCAAACCTTAAGGATCACAAAACAGAACGTAAATACAACTTAGCAACATTAATTTTGCTACATCAGTCAATCGAATACTACTTCACCCGTTTAGAAAGATAAAATCCCTCATAAGCCCCAGTCAATGTGGTTTCCTTTTCCAAAGCTTCCTCCCACGGCATTCCCCGGTTGACATACAACTTATGCATTTCGATTTGGGCCACGCCAGTAGCATGTTTCTTTTCGTACTGTTCTGATTCCACCAATGCGACGTCCTTAGAAGTTCCCGAGATATCTGAAATCCAAAAACAGTGCCGAGTTTTTTATAATTAGAACTAGAGGGACTTATCAGAATTTCTAACTTCTGAACTTTGAAACTTACCAACAATTCCAAGATCAAAACGGCCATTTCGTTTTGCCGTTTTGACGATATGAGTCAAGGTATCAGTAAAATACTGAAAGAGCAGGTTCTGAATTTTGATGGGCATCCCGAGAACTCTGTAATTGAAGTTCAGATATCAGTCCCATGTCAAAGGGACAGACACTTTTCAAAGCCAAAACTGAAATTAATATGAACTGAGTGCACCTGTTCAGGAATTTCATAATATTGAGATCCTTTTCGAGAACCGTCCGACCATGATCTTTCGGACTGTTGACGATAAGTCCAACGCCCACTAGAGCACTTCCCACGGCAGCAACGAAATCACCCGGAGCCTCGCCCTCTGGAGATTCCAGAGTTGGAAATGGAATAGATGCTGGGCGCTGAGCCATGATTGCCCTCATTATTTCGTCCAGAGCCGAGCGCCCGTATTTGGTGTCAATGTTGTAGCGAGAAAAGTCTCGGGTTTCAGTTGCTCGACGATCGCCATGAGTCAACGCTCCCTAATTCATCAGTACACGGTTTAAACTACATGTTTTCCAGTGATACGCGATGCATACTATGTCAACAAAGGATTACTTACAAGGCATTCCAGACGCTTAGCAATGATTGACGCAAAACGCTGCTCGCCTGCCATGTTTGAGATCAAGAAAACATACTCTGGAGCATTGGCTTGATTGCTTCGGTGAGTACGACCTGTAAGAAAAGTCATGGATGCAGTGAAGCCGATTGAAACGAAACCACACCTCCTCGACAATACAAGGGTGCAGAGTGCTTGACGTATAACTAATGCAAGTCCACGAAATAGCACAACATGCACTTTTAAATTCTGAAGATGAATGAAACAAAGCTGCTTACATTGTCGTGGAAAATAGCGTAAGCAAACATAACATGAATACGAGGTTTTCTATGAGGTAGAGCTTACCAAATTGTTGAACAGCTCGATCAGCGCTCCATGGAAGCTCCAAGGTAATATGAACTCGTTGACGTTGATTTTTAACTCGCTTGTCTGATTGAAGTGAAATTCCACTTGAAGCTGCTTCAGAGATGATGGCAATAATCTTCTCCCCAGTCATAAAACGCTCCTTTTCTGTTCAAGTCCATAAACATGTAGTTTAACATAAATACTTTTAGCAAAGTAGTAGGCTGTAGCTTTCGCTATCAAACTGCGCCAATCACCTTTCAAATTAATAGTTTCCAAAGAAACTTCGGTTTCAGAACGCGATTCATAAGAAACAACGCCTTGGTCATCTTGAACAACTCGTCCTTTACGTCCTGTCATCTATAAAGGTTAATTAAAGTTGCGTGATGAGGATGGAGCTTAATAGTTTGGCTGGTATGTGATAAAGTATACTGCTTTACCTCAGCCACTTCAGAAGATCCGCCCAGTTCATCAATCAATTGATCTAAAGTATTGGGTGGAAGTTGCGCACCCAACACTTCAATTTTTTCCAACAACTCATTTTTCATTTTTGCGGCCAATGCCATAGCTTCTTTGGTTGGTGGAGCTGTTGATTCAGGCTGTTTGATAGCTGCTTTTCGCTTCTTTGTTTTCTTCTTCTTCCTCCCAGCTGAAACGGTACATATGATTACTAAATTCTTACAGTCTTATCTCGTGAATAAGTGACTTTTTGTCGCAAATACTGATCCAAATAACCTAACAAGGGACACATGTGGTCCCCGTTTTCCGCGTCGAGCACGGCAAAGACTCATTGTCCGATAAAAAAGCCGTTCGAGTAAAAGCGCATTTATATTGCTCAAGTCCTTAGCTGAACACCTAGTCTACTTATTTAACTTTAATTCCATTTCAGAGCGCGAAATATTGTATCTCTTACTGTAATTGCCTTCATCGTCATACTGATCTTCCAATGGGAGGTCTTCCTCGGAAGAGGTGTCACTAAGCAAGCCAGCCATCAAACTCGGATCCTTGGTAAAGGGGTCCACCTCTTCAGGTTCAGAGTAAGATGACGAAGAATCCACTTCATACTCTGAATCATCGTCACCACTAGGTTCATCGGAAGAAGTATTGTCGCACTTCTGACGCTTAGCCTGATTGACGAATGAATTCTGAGCAGCTCTTCGCACTAAATATCAAATCAATATGTTAAACACCTTGTAGATAACGCCAATTGGAGGTGAAAGCAAAACATCGACTGTTTACCCGGCTTTCCAGTTGAGGAGCTGGCTTGTGCCCCTGACCCCGGCCATCCCATATCTTTCAAGAGTACCTTTTTGAATTCATCGTATTTCTTCCGTTTTGCAGCAGAAATACGAGGAGCCGTTTCAGTTTTCGGTAACAATTCCATAGCCATAATTGCCCTACTAGTTGGTGCCGGGAAAATTTTCTCAACAAGATTTTGTAAAACTCCCCTGCAAAAAGTTTTGTTTATTGATCATTGATTTACGATAGCTTGAGTTATCAATCACGATAACACAGATATTCGTGCACGCTTGTGCAGTAACTAAGGAAAATCCATCGAATGGGCCTTGACATACTTGGCAGTGGATACGAAATCGGCCAAGTCTCCATCATCCTTCTCAAGCTGGTCCAAAGTACGAGCTTCTCCAGTTGATTGAAGTCCAATTACAACACACTTTCCATCCTTAATAGCGTTCCTTAGATAAATTTAAAAATAAATTAAAATAATAGACTAAATACACGAAGCTCAAAGCCGAACAACGAAATCCTTATTAGTTCATGATTTATGAAAAGCTGTGTATAAGCTATAATTGATTTTTTTGTTTGAAATACATTGAACATAGTAAATACGATCCCATTGAATCTAAAAACCAAAACTTACCTAGCTAGCTGAATGCAATGCTTCACCTTGGATGCAATGCAAAGATACTTGAAGAATCGCTGATGTGCTCCCCAGAATGCAGTCCAAACGCCTTTGCGTTGTTTACACGTGTAATTCATCAATACAGTGCCTTCCACAAACTTGTTCATGGCTTCTACCCACTAAGAATATACAAAAAGGATCCTCAATGTATTTTTGTAACACTTTACTATAAGAGTTTTTCAAGCACAATAAAATTGAATAATAAACTTACGAACTTAACCGAAGCATCATACGCAGCAGCTATGGTATCCGATACAGGAACTTCTTCAATAGTAAAGCGAACTCCCTTGAAGCTGAGCTGACGAGCAATGTAGGTGCCACGTAACTTCATGTCCATTGCAACGATTTCCATAGCTCCCACCCCACTGGAAAAACATAATAATGTTAATAGTTATCGCACGATATAAGCCTCCTATACCGTGGTTATAGCATTGCTTATTAGTCATAAGAAAAACAAAACTTCTATAGTAATAAGTAATAAGCTATTACTACAGATACCACAGTTATTATTGCAGAAGTTTTGTGTTTTGTCCTATTCAATAATAAGAATCATGATTTGAATCCTTATTCGTTTCGTCCATTTGGAAAATCAACCCCAATAATAAACTAATTTTAAGCTGAATCTAAATAACAATTATGTCCAAAGCCATACTATGGTTTACATAAATTATAATCTTTATAAGTGGGCAAGAAAAACAGAGCAAACGAAGTGTTCGGTGTTTACCGTCTTTCAACGCCATTGATGAAAGCTTTAAAATCCCGGAAAGGTGTTTTTTCTCCCCAAACTCCGAGACGCGTCATGTAAGCCATGTTCTTAGGCTCGGAGGCTCCAGTTGCTGAAGCATAAACCACACGAGCCTTTGGGAGGGCATTTTGAAGCTTTTGAACAGTAACACCGGTTTTAGTTGGCTTTCCTTGATGAGGAACCAGATTCTTGGCACGATGACACTCGTCGAAGACAATCTAAAGGTATATTATAATAATACTTAATAATAATACAATTCTTGCGAGCTCAAGTCCAGTAAACATATGCTAGATGCTGGAAGACAAATGAAAAACCCGTAAGGTACTTTCAAACTTACCAAACCATCGTAATTAGGTCCACACCATTGAAGAACTTGTTTAAACCGGGTATTGAGCTTGGACTTTCCAGTTGACTCTCCAATGAGTCCATTGTAAGTCATAAAAAGTACTCCGTCTTTGCAAGCTTCAATTTTACCATACTTAAACTTGCTTAGTTGATAAATTGGTATATTTGCCCCGATATCACTTAAATCCCGTTCTGTGTCAAACTTCAAATCATTCGAAACTGTGACCCAGATAGATTTCTTGCGTTTGCGCAAGTAGTTTCTCGTAAATGATCCCAGCAATTGTGCGCCCTTTCCCGACGCCTGCTCCGTCACCTGTGCATTATAATTCACTAGTAAGTTACCCGATCTACGCTTCGGGAAGACTGAGAAAGGTATATTAGAACACCAGCCAGTCCAAATAAACATAAACCATAAGTGCTAAGCAAACCCTTTGCCCTTATCATGGTCGAGAGCCTTGGGAACGGCCCCCATCATGGTCGATCATGATCTAAGGTCATCATGTTGGGAGGTGGAATATGGGTCGAATAGATGAGACGAGAGGCGAGTACGTGCCTACTACATATATACATTTCAGCGGTAGCTCAAGAATAGAAAGTGGATATTTATAATACCAATTAGTTTTGAGCATGCAACCGGCGCGGCGCGCAGCGCCGACTGCTAATGCTAACTGCATTATAATTCACTGAAAACAATTTTTTTTCGTTTTTGTGGTTAGAAGTCTTGTCTTTCAATGGAAAGTGCATTTTAGAGTAAAATGGTGCCTGAATTGGACTGTTTGTTTGAAACACGCTATCTCTATTTAGTTTATACTAGTCGCAAGTAACGTAATAAATAATAGGTAAGCTATTTTAACAAATAATGCTAAATCTTTTACGTAAGCGTTCAATATTAACGAAATGAACTGAGTAGTAGCAGTAAATTCAACTTACCAATGAGAAACCCCGCTCGTTCTCCACCAGGAAGAAAGTACGAATGCTGCTGACAAGCGTACACGATAGACTCCAGTTGAAGAGCCGATAGAACTCCAGTCTTAATCAGATTACCAGGCAGTTTTAGCTCGTAAGTAACATCCGGTGGCAGAACACTTGCCAAAGAGGCAGTTTCAACAATAGAATCGGGATGACGTTTTCCGATTTTCACTTCAATGGATACCGAGAATAATGAATTGGATTTTAAGTTATGTATTTGAGTTAAAATCATATTTTTAAGGCTTTACGCCTGACTTACACTTGGCAGGCATGTAGTCCGAATATGTTTCTTCCACTCCCATTTCCTCGCCTTCATTTTCATTTTGTTCTTCCTCTGGCATTGGTTCTTGACCAGGAATAGGTCCAAATTGTTGAGCCTTAAAAATTGAAAAGATAAAGATTTATTTCATTAATTCATATAATTATTTTTTAATACATTTAAACAACAGCTGCCCTGCACGAAATCTTGCCGACCGTAAAGATATGTATGCGAAATAATGCTGGTAAAAAGTCACACGCTGGATACATGAACCTGTCACCTGTTGGCGCTTCAACTAAACCGCAAGCGAAGTCATAATCATGAATCTGAGGCTGACCCTCCGCAGCCAGTCACCAGTCAACTGTGAGTCGGCAACGTTTTGTTTTTGGGCTACACCCCATCCACATATTGCACGAACCAAGAATTCATGAATATATTTTAACAACATACTTTTAAAAACTGAATCCTTACAAATCTATCTAGTTTATTTTTCGCTCTCTTCGCCTTTTTTGCCAAGCGACGTTCATTACGGAGACGCTCCGCCCTGGCCATACGGATGTACTCCATAATGTAGTCGGGAATCTGTGGCGAGTCCAAGATGGCCGGGTCCATTTTGTATCTCCTGAGCATGCTTGCCATTTCCTTCCTTTCGACCTCCATGATAGGCGAATCCATTATGGCTTTGAGGCTTGCCATGATGACCTTCTGACCTCTGCTAAGAAGGAGACGACGCTCACAATCACACTACAAAATAATCCTAGAGCTCAGGTACTGGACTGAATCAAGAACAATCGAACAACTAAAAAGCTGACAACTGACAACGCTGACAAATGAAAGTCAGAGCTACCCGAAAGAGTCTACCCAGCCGAAGAGAAGAGTTCGCAGAGCAAGAAAAGAAGCAAGTACGACTCCGAGTCCGAAACAGACTCGCTGGATCGACCACGCATGCATGCATGCCGGCATGCCGGGTCCGGGGCGGGAGACGGGACTGACTGGCGCCTGGCAGCTCGGCAAACGCACTCAGAAATGCCGATTTTTTACAGTAAGAGATATGCAAAAAAAGCGTAGCGCATTGCGGCTAGTGGAATGCGTCCTCAACAATGGCCTCGTGCTCCTCTCATTTTTTTTACTGAGGTGTAGATGTAGTGAGTGACCAGTCATTACTGACTGAGGTGTAGAGGTACGTAAATAGTGACCAGTAATCCCCCACGTCAAAACAGAACACCTCAACCTCAAGCAAGATCAGTGCTGCTTTTGACCCCTGGCCCAAATCCTAGACAGCTGTAGAGCCTGCCTAAACCATGCATTTTCACGAATAAACAACTCTTGCAAAAAGTTGAGTATGGGGATATGAAGATCTGAGGAAAAGAAGAATTTAAAAAGAAAAATTCAATCTCTAATTGAAATAGAAGAAGAATTCCCTATTAATTATAAAATGGCGGTTGAATTGGACCAGGTGGCCTCCATTTAATTTTTAAAGTCCCCACGCATCAGGGTGTTGGGAAACCATTTTTTTTAACCAAAAAAACTGTTTTTTTTGTTTAAACCAGGTTTTTTTTAAAAAACACTAGTTTTCGCCCTAACTTCTCAAATAAACGTTTTAAAAAATAATTTAAAGACTATCAGTAATTTTGAAGGGCATGCACACAATATCTTAACCAATTATTTATAACTCCGGGTTTTATATCGCTTCAAAGTCGGCTCCGAAAATCGGTGATTTCCGGAGGTTTTTTTTATTGGCATCCAAATGGTCCAAATTTTTGCTCTAATACAGCTTAATGCGCTTAAATAGGTTGGTTCAACAAAAAAAATGTTTTAAAGTTAAACCGGACACTACTAGGTCGAAAACCGGTATTCGGATTTTTCAGTTTTCCGATTTTTTCGCCAGAACCAAGATTCGGGAAGGTCTTGTGTTCCGGAAGATCTAGCATACTAGCATATGGCGCTGCCTTACGCAATACGTAATCTGTGTAAAATTTCAAACATTTTTGACTCGAAATATGTACATTTCTATTAATTTTGTCGTTAATATTAGTGATTTTCTATGCTTGGTTTAAACCATTGGTTTAAAAAAAAAACCGAGCGGTTTAAACCAAGCTGGTTTAAACCACGACACCCTGCCCCGTATGCCTTCGGCATGCTCCTTGTGTGCGCGTGGACTTGTGCTTTTCGTGTGTTTTCCCTAACCTAACCTTATGGGAATTAATGGGTCCGCTTGGTGCAATCCAACCGAAAATGGCTGTTACGGCCAAACGCTTCTGGGGCTTATCTAGCTCGCATACCAAGTTGTAGGAAATTCGATTCAGATGCGGAAAATGGTCCGTAACCAACATGCTTCGTTCAGGTGATAAAGTTATCAACTGTGCATTTTACCACACTGCAAAATGGGTTGGGAAGCTAGTGTGCTCCCGTTCCCGTGCGACTGTTGTTGTTACTATAAGGAAAAATTTTAACCAAAATTTTAAAAATCTTGGTTTATGACTCTTACCATTTAAGGCTATGATGGGTTGGTTGAGACGCGGCGCTAAATTTTTGAATGGGATTGCATTGGAGAACCGCGGAGGCAGACCAAAAAACAACAGTCAAAGGTGACACGGGAGTTCCTCTCTCACTCAGCCGCGTTTACGTTTTTGACCAAATAAAAATTAGTTTTAGACACGTTGAATACCACAGACTTAC
>VNWX01001670.1:0-14406 GCA_009869905.1 Ceratophysella communis | reverse complement strand
TCGTTTTCGTTGTCCCGTTTTCACACTTTAGGGCATAGCATACGCGTCGTGTCAGAGATCGGAATGGGCTAACAAGGACAGGACGTTCAGGAAGATGTATTCCTGCTTTTCTTGGCACTGTTTAAAATGCTGTCTTGTATCTTGTAATTCCAATTCAATACGAGTTGAGCTTTCAGCAAAGTCAAGGCAAACAGGATGACTAAAGGGATTAGGGTCAATTTGGGATTGGGATGGGATTCAGTTTTTTGTAGACGACAGAATCAAGATGCCTTGACTTCAGCATTGCGTTTTGGTTTTGGGTTAGCATTTTTCAATGAACTGTGTTACCAATTCATTGGACAAGCGTGGCACGGCGTCTGTCTCTCCATTGTACTCCTTGAAGCGTTTAATTATTTAACGTTGCCAGGACAAGATTAACTTTAAAACTAACTGTAATTAACTTAGCGTCGTCAGGACGCACTTAGCTTTGACTCCAGTTAAGTTGTTTCTTGTTTCCTATTATTAACTGACTTCCGGTCAGATTTTGAAAGTCAGAATTTTTTTCTTGAGTTCTGTCTGTGTTTGGACGTGGAGCAAGTCGGACGTGTTTTTTCTTATCCTCCTTTGAGCTAATCAGAAAGTTGCATGTAAAAGTAAAGTCAAAGAATTTGTATTTCAAAAACGTGATCAAGTGTATTGAGAAAGAAGAGTCTTCATCTATGAGGTGTGCAAAAGTCGGTCGTATCTTAGGTCAGTCCTATTTTTTTCCTTGGCGCGAATGCTCATGGCTTGTATGCAGTGATATCGATTTTGTACAGCCCGGGAAGTTGACTTTTTAGGCTAAGGATCAATTTAATGCGAGGCTCGTTACAGCTTTCAGCACGTAAATATTTGGATTATCTAGTTCAACTTAAATGCCCAGTCAGTCCAGTCACCACCCCGACTCCGTTCTAGACAGTAAAAGTAACAACTCAAGAACTTCAAACCATGACACAGTCAATTCTGAGAGCGACGAACGGCGACGCTATATGCTGCAGAAATACGGGATACCTACTATACAGATGCTTTGTAATAGTTACTATGACCATGACACATGACCCTGACCCGTGAATCTCCTCTCGATTTTAAGTGTCACTGATCACTTTCATCGTGGTTCGTGGTCGTCGGAAAAAGTAATGCTTCGGAAGCATTTATACTAATTCTAGTCCTTGAAATCAAGGTCTGCTAAAACCTTATTTCTTGTTCGAGAAAGCTTAATTAAATCTGAAACCAGAGAATCTTGGGGGGATGCCAGGTTCAAAATTCAAATTAGATGATAATTGGGGGGTTCCTGTTGCTGGGGTCGAGGAGGGAAGATTAGACGCCTGCTGTACTTCTGATATACGCTGCTAGTATGGCGGGTAGAAGGCCGCCAAATCTAGATAGCGCCGTTTTCAAGTATTAGATGACGGCGCCGTAGCTGTCGTCGATATTTAGGCAACCTTTGCTATTTGGAAGCATGCAGTAGGTACAGAATGCGGAATACGGGGTTAAATTAAACCCACTGACCCGATTGTCGCCTCCCAGCGGAACCTCCCATGTTGCCTTCCATTGGCGCCTCCTAGGTTTTGTAAATATGGAAGGCGACAATATGCCGTTACAGATAGCAAGGGAGGCGACAATGCACCTTTTGCATTAAAGAGGCGACAATACCGGTCAATATAAGAGGCACCGCTAATCGGGTCAATGGGTTTACTTCAACCGCGTTCAATTAGAAAACGCAATAGAAATTAGACACAAATAATAATAATATGATTTCGTGTGCACTAATCAGTTACTACACAAGGTGTAACTCTCTGTCGCTGTCGCTGGGAAGCTTTTTCTCTACATCTTTTAACTTTAATTAACTTTCAATACGGCTAGAGACAGAGAGACAGCAATTATATTCATCGAAAGCGATTACCGAATACACCTATAATATGGACACTGATCTTGAGTACCTACTGATTTAAGGCATTTACTAAGCATACTTAAATTCAACAGCACAATAACCATAAAAGGCATTAGTTTTAATTTGAGGTAAGTAGTCGCTACAATCTGTATACAGGTATCGAAGATGCAATCGATTTATGCTGAGAAGGCTAATTGACACGGCGTCGCCATGCCAGAAAGTGGCGTCCTTACTCAAGTTGTTCATGTGACGTGTTTGAGGGCAGGAGGGAAGGAGAGGTGGGAGGGAGAGCGGGGCGGGCGAAAGAATGGAGGAATTCAGCTCAGTTGTTGTCCAGATCTTGTGGAGTCGACTTGCTGCCGGTGCCTCGTTCGGTTTCTCGTTTTAATTTTGTTTAAAGAACGTTGTGTTATACAGAAAAATTAGATAGGTAACTCAGAGGATTCAGTGCACGGTGTCCTGGCTCATTCCTAATTGTGTACAGTGGTCAAGAGTGAAATTGTAAGTCATAAACGGGTCACATTTAACGGGGGCGGGAAAACAGCATACGGCTTATTCAGAGTCACAAATCTGTCATTAGCTTCGTTGTGTTGTATTATGTATTATAGTTGTGATTGGCGCAGGGGTGGGTGACTTGTCGCTTGTCAGAAGTAACCCTTGCACTTTACACTTGCTACTAGTACTGTAGTACTGCATAGCAAGACTACCAAGACGCTGTCAGCTGTTGACTGCTCCATGTGGCGTGGCTTGGGCTTGAGACAGCCAACAGCTGACAAAGCAGGGAGTACCTATGCCCTCAGCTGCACAGCTGTGTGTCGAGGTTACGGGTTGTCTCACTCGGATGTGCCTCGTAATTTATCATATTTATATATTTACATAACTTAGCTACATAACTACTATAATATCAAGTTTTTATGATAACCATGACCAGCAGAAGCCGAAGGAATTAGAACTATTCAGATAACTTCACAGAAACATGCTGCACATTTCAAGTTTTAATCGAAGTTTACGGCGGTCGATAGTGTGGTTATAATTCTAATACCAGATTAAATACTTCGTGATATACCTAATTTATACGATAAGGAATGAATGGAAAAAGACGCGCTGTGTGTTGTTGTGATTAGTCGTTTATCGTTCATGAGACTACAAGTACATTAAAAAGTAAAAATTACTAATAATTGTTTTCTTTTTTATGATTTCAGGTAGACCTTTCTGATTAAGTAATTTGGTTTCTGGGAAACCTGAAGTGAAAATACAAAAAAAAAGAATATAATCAAGAAATAAGTCATCTTAACGGAAAAGAAGTTAAGATGCAACAACCAAATAATAACCCGGGCAACGCCCCGAATTATCCCATGACGTCTCTCTATGTCGGGGACTTGCATAACGATGTCACGGAGGCTATGTTGTTTGAGAAATTTTCTCAAACTGGACCCGTTCTTTCCATCCGGGTTTGCCGTGACATGATAACTCGTCGCTCTTTGGGCTATGCTTATGTCAACTTCCAACAGCCTGCTGATGGTAAGATTCGCTAAGTTGGATTATCATATTGTGCACAGTTTCATCATCTTAACGGAAAAGAAGTTAAGATGCAACAACCAAATAATAACCCGGGCAACGCCCCGAATTATCCCATGACGTCTCTCTATGTCGGGGACTTGCATAACGATGTCACGGAGGCTATGTCTAAGTTGGATTATCATATTGTGCACAGTTTCATTGAATGTAAGTTTAATTTCTAATCCTGTTCTTTGTAAATCTTTAGCTGAACGTGCATTGGATACGATGAACTTCGATATCATGAAAGGACGAGCGATCCGAATTATGTGGTCTCAACGTGACCCGTCTCTTCGTAAATCAGGAGTGGGAAATATTTTTATTAAGAACTTGGATAAATCAATTGATAACAAGGACATGTACGATACGTTCTCAACTTTTGGAACAATATTAAGTTGTAAAGTGGCTACCGATGAGCATGGAGCGTCAAAGGGCTATGGATTCGTTCATTTCGAAACAGAGGAGTCTGCTAATAAGGCTATAGAGAAGGTCAATGGCATGTTGTTGAGCGACAAGAAATTATTTGTGGGCCGTTTTATTCCCCGCAAGGACCGTGAGAAGGAGCTTGGAGAGAAGGTACGAGTTCTTTAAAATTTGATCGTAATTAATTATCCTTTTTCATTCTGGACATTTTAATGTCACCATCAGAACCTGTAATTTATGCCAAGTTCTTGTTTGTTTATTTAGGCGAAACGATTTACAAATGTATATGTGAAAAACTTTCCGGATACAATTACTGAAGAGAAACTCCGTGAGATTTTCGAGGAATATGGTGCTATCACCTCCTATCGAGTCATGTACGATGAAAGTGGCAAATCCCGGGGTTTCGGCTTTGTAGCGTTTGAAGACGCGGAAACCGCTGAAATCGCCTGTAACGAAATGAACGGCAAAGAAATGGAAGGAAAGACATTGTACGTCGGGAGAGCTCAGAAGCGAGCAGGTAAGCTAAAGCTAACCACTCAATCAATCATCCATACTGCGAATTTTCAAAGTGTATTGAGGATCATAATAATAATCAAATATAATTAATAGTTACATTTGACTTTCTGCTTCGTTACCCTAGAACGCCAAATGGAACTCAAACGCAAGTTCGAGGTATTGAAAATGGAGCGAATGACACGTTACCAAGGTGTCAACTTATATGTGAAAAACCTTGACGACACAATTGAAGATGAGAAGCTCCGAAAGGAATTTGCTCCATATGGAACCATCACATCGGCCAAAGTCATGATCGAAGAAGGCCGAAGCAAAGGCTTCGGTTTCGTTTGTTTCTCTTCACCTGAAGAAGCTACCAAGGCTGTCACAGAGATGAACGGAAGAATTGTCGGTACTAAGCCCCTCTACGTGGCTCTAGCTCAGCGAAAGGAGGACCGCAAGGCTCATCTAACTTCTCAATACATGCAACGAATGGTCAACATGAGCACTGTTCGAATGCCACAGATTGGACAGATTTCCTACCCCGGAAGTAAGCGTCATGATCGGTCTATTACTTGTAAATATATTTACATCCTGAATAGTTTGCGAGATTCTAAATTTTGGGATTCTTTTTTGCAGATTACTTTGTTCCTAGCCTTCCACAGGCTCAACGTTTCTATACTCCTGCTCAAATGGCTCAGATGCGTCCAACACCAAGATGGGCCGGTCAACCGAATATGCGTCAAGGTGCTCCTGGACCAGCTCCCTTTCAGATGCAGCCCAGCTTCCGCCCACGGGGTGGTCCACCATCAGCTGGAAATGCTCAGATTCGACCAATGGGACGCCCTATGCCAGGTATGCATTTAACAATCGCATTCCATTTTCATGTAATGTAGGTACTTAGCCAAGTTTAACTAATGGTTTCTTCATATGACCTCCGCAGGCGCACAGCCTAATGCCGGAGTCCAACCTGCTCCTCGGGTTATGGGCAATGGTCCGCAACTCAACGCGGCGGCAGCTGCAGCTCAGCAACCACGTGGCCCAGTTCCAGCAGGCGTCGGAGCACCAACTTATAAATACACTCCAGTGCGACCAGTCGCTCCTGGACAACCCGGTGCTGTCCTTATCAGTGGACAAGAGCCACTTTCAGCTTCCGCTCTGGCTGCTGCTCATCCGAACGATCAGAAGCAAATGTTGGGAGAACGTTTGTTCCCACTTATTCAGGTAAGATGAATATTTTTGACATAAGCTTATGATTTCAGACCAGATTTTTCTACAGACAGGCAAAGAATCTGGTATAATGCGCTATGCGCTGAATATTCTTTTTCAACTAATAATACGTCTTTATTTTCCTTGCACAGGACAAGCACCCCGGAGTTGCGGGTAAGGTCACCGGCATGTTGCTAGAAATGGACAACGCCGAAATCCTGCACTTGTTGGAGGATCGCGAGCTCTTGGCATCACGTATTGACGAGGCTGTGGCCGTGCTCTCAATGCATCAAACGAAACAGGCTGGGCAGCCAGCCAACTAAACACAATCAAGCAGCACACAGAAAATCGGGGAACCCACAAGTTACCATACTACTTTCGAAGAGAAGACAACAACACCAACAACAGCAGCAAGAAAATAGTAATGGTAATTAATTGTTATCTAATGAGGTTTCTCCGCCTAAACAAAAAATATTCTTCGTAGAAAATAGATTAAAAAATCCATACAAAAAAAACACAAAACTGCATCCCTGAGAATTTCGGCTTTCAATCACCTTCCTCTCATCCTACCTCTTTTGAAATTCGGAATTCTCCTCTCAGGTGTGTCATCCCGTCTTCAGCCAATTTGGAATGTTAATTAATTAAGTTGAAAAAAATATTTGTTGTAGGTACACAAGAGGTGTCCAATCCTCAGCCAATTAGACTTTTGTTTCGTGTAACTTTCCCCCGCGCGTACTCGTTTCTCCTTCCCCTTTTTTTCTAAAAATATCTACACCAATCAAAAATCCAAAAAACATTGCAAAAAAATTTTCGCAACAAAAAATCTTATAAAAAATTATATCATCATCATTTCTCTCAAAAGTTCAATCTTAGAGAAATTGTATGGTCTCAGGATTGCCCTCTGTCGTGATTGAAAATTGAGTTATGCTTTTTTCTTTCATGATTCGAAGACGGGCTTTCCTCTGACCAACTTAAAGTCACACTACCAGGGATGTGCTTAACGCGTGGTGCCCAGGTGGTGTTTGAGAAATGTACCCGGGAATGCGCTAGTACGTGACCCAGGTGTACTATAATGGCAATAGGAGATACGGCTTGCGCTGTGAATCCTAATGTTTATACCTTCATACAGTTGAATATGGACTCACAATAAGAAACACAAAAAATCCCCCTCCTAAAAATAATGCAGAGATATTCCGGTTTTCCAGCGCTACAACAAAACATTTAGATCACTAATTCTGGTACATCTACTGCATAATTTTTTTTAGTTTTTTTGGTCAAAATCATAAAACATTCTCAATTACATATTTGCTCATCTTAATTATGTAAAATGTAAAAGTAAAACTTTAACGTAAAGTTCCTTAACTTACGCAAAAAATAATAATATCAAAACCTAAAAGATCTGAAAGGTTTAACAAATAATAACTATTTTGTGGGGAGTGCGAGTACTGGATGTAAAAAAGAATACATAATTGTAAAAAAAAGGAGGAAACGCCGCGAGTCAAACTCGTACCATTGTTTTCTCTTTGTGAGGCAATGTATTTGGGCCAAGTATGAAAAATTTCACCACTCCAAGATGTATATTGCGTTCTCAACTCCGTTGAGGTGAACTCATTGTTATACTTAATTAAATAGTTCAGACAGAAATTTAAAGCCTTATTCCAGCTCAGAGCAAAGAAGCAAGCAACAGTTGAAACAGAACAGAACAGAACAGACAGACTTTTTAAAAATAAGTAATGAACAGAACAATCCGTGTATTGTACTTCAGAATGAATGGTTCTCCTGCTGCTAACTACCTTTACAATCTCCGTCTGTCGACAGAATAGTTGGGTCAATTGACTTTGAAATTCACTTGTGCTCCTGGATTTTTCCTAAAACTCAAAAACTTCAATAATTGAATGCAAAAAGTACGAATTTTTGAGTGGAAAGTCTGAGTGCCGAGAGAAAAAACGGGTCAAAGCTATTAATATAATAATCATTGTTCACTTACAACCAGTTGTCGCAACTGAGGAGTTGAAAAAAATAATAACCATAAAAGTTTTTTCCGTTAAAAAGACCATGGGGCCCTTAGCATTAAAAAATAACGTGTATTTCATTTTTTGAAATATTGAACAGATAGTTTTGTTGGATAACATCTCGTTTGAAAAATGGTTTGGCTAAGGGTCCTATGTTGAAAAAAAATAAAACACTTCTTCAATCTTTCCTATCTTTTTTGTAGGGAGCTCCGGGTCACACTCGGGCTCGCCTTGGGGAGCGCCGGGTCACACTCGGACTCGCCCTGGGGGATAACCGGGTCACACTCGGAACACTCCCCAGTAATGGTCACCTTCCATCGAGAAGTGTTGAGGGTTAGATGTAAGTGGTTTGAAGTTCATGTCGTAAGTTTGATCGACGTAAACGAAATCCATGGTAATAGCAGAGTTTTACAAACTTATTAAGTTACTATGAAACACAAACCCTTGAGTCTTCCTCTGCCCTTCTTGACCATTCTCTAATAACGTCTTAAAAAAATATCCCAATATCTTGTTATAAGCTAATAACTTCGGCTGTACTGAGACTTTATGAATTTACATTAATAATTATTGTATTATCTAATTATACGAATCAATATGTCCATGCTATTTACTATCCTTGCGCTAGGGTAGGTAAGAACGTATACTAAGGTAATTATGCAGATAATTACAGGGAATTAAATACAAAAAAAATCAGAGAAAAATCCTATGAAATATACCAACCTGCTCTATCTATCCTCTTCCGATGATGAGTAGCCTTTGTGTAGACAAAAAAAAATTATTAAAAAATTGAGGAATTGGTTACTGGGAATTTGATTTTTAAAATTGTTATCAGAAATTTTTGAATTTAAGGGATGTATTCTCAAAATTGTTCAAATTGGTATTGAAATCCTCTGTCTGTACTTTAATTAGAACTCAACATATTCGGATGATTTTAATTAGTTTATGTTAAACAGCTCTGCGTACAGATGTAAAATTAGGGTGTTTTTTTAATTGGCCGGATTTCAATAAATTGGTTTTGGTTCTTCAGTTGCCTGTGTGTTTGATTGTTTCGTTATTTAAATTTTAGGTCCAAAATATTAGTACAGGGACGCGCTGCTTTTAATATCGCAATTTCGAGGCTCGCCTGAGAATGCGCAAAATTAATGCATCTCGAGAATCATTTTTTCGACATAAATTTTATTTACATTGATTTATATACAATTCATTGGACTAACAGTAAATTAAACGCAAGTAAAAAGATAAAAGTAGGATACAAATGCTTAGACCTAGAAAAATGCAAAATATCAAAGAAACTTCAGCATAATTATTTAAATTTTTTATACGAAATTTTAAATGTTATTGATAGTTTCGATCTGATGTAAATAGTGATTTATTTGTAGATCACATTGGTAGGTTTAATATATCGCACATCTGCTAATTAGTAGAGAATCGTAACGCCCGGATCTTGAACCCGCGGCCGACGCCCACTTCGGCTTGGATGCGGACTTGGGCTTGGAAGCGGTGATCGAGAACCAGAGATTTCTGGTGACGTTTCTCGGCTCGTAAATTCTTGCTCTAAAATTTCAGAATTAATAAAATGTAAATAAAATCCTAGTTTTAAGGCTGTAGCTTGTGGGTCGCACTAACCTTTTCGCCGTCTGCGAAGTACCGATAGGACCAGTAGCAGTACGATCATGAGGATGAGTACCAGGCCAACGAGCACCCATGTCGCGGATTTGTACACTGGTGAGGCACCTGACATGTAAAAAACGATAAATTATTAGCCTGCCCAAAGAACGATGTTCAAAATCAAAATGACCCCGATACGTACCTAGCAACTGCAGCTGTGACCCATCATAAGAATCCCCATAAGGCCCAGTGCCACCGCCATTTCCCAAGTAATTAAGCCTTGGCAAGAATTCTGTCCAAAATTGTGTTCGGTAAGGTTGATAGCCCCTTGGTGTGATACGCCCATCTTTTAACCAGAAATGAATTGGCTCTGTGGGTGTGAACTTTGACCATTGCGTCCAGGAATGTGATCGAGCCTGGGAAGGTATTCCAGACATGGCGAAATTCGTCCAAATTTCCTGAACTCGACTGGAAACTTGTCGTTCGATTCCATTGTAGTCCCTTCCGATTTGATCCAGGAAGGCTGAACGACCGAATAAGTAGTAGAGAATTGATCCGTGACCGGCGCCTGAAATCAATGGTCAAAATAGATTTAAAAAAATACCCCGACAGGAAGCCGTTCGCCAGAGATGCTTACCTGTTGCATTAATTGAACCACTATAAATATTTGGATCCGGCGTTTCCTGGTCAAATACATATGCGTAGACCGGGTTAGCATGCTTGGCGAGCATATTTGCAGTGTGCATGTGTGGTGCCAGGAAATTTGCTTCCGTGAAAAACTGCGAGAGTAATCAGCGTGATTAAAATACCGAAATATGAAGAATGGTCAGTTAGTTCGTGAATTTACGTCTAAAAGCTGATCCATGACTGCCTCTGAATCATTCGAAGCTCCAGTGATGAATGCAAACTTGACCACTTCTTTCACAACGAGCCAATTACGGTTCAACCTTGACCTTTCCAGCAATTGTGGGATCAGCTCGTTTTCAAAGGTTTCTTTTAGTTGGACTGGGGTCATACGGTAGAGCTGAGAGCGGCGTTCTGAAATAACATAAAAATTGATAAGCTACTGCGACGCTTTGTTAAAATTTCGCTTGACTTACTGATCAGCAACAGCCCATCCTTGGACGAAATGCCGGTTATCACTGGAATCCTGGGAAATTCACCGCGTTCCAAAGCCTCCCAAGGACTTCGTGCAATGTACTGCAAGTCCTTTGGTAGAAAGTTATCAATAACCGGTCCGAAAACGTCGGTACCGTTAAAATAATCATTGACTCGGTAGGATGCTTGTGTGATCCGATTGGTATCTTGAAATCGGAGACAAGTCAGAATGCCGTCCGTATCGGTATTGGTACAACCCAACTGTCGAGCGAGCATAGTGGAGGCTTCTCGAACTCGGTATCCCATCGCCCACGGAGCAAGAGAGGTGCCAGACATGAGGATCACATTTTGGAATCGACCTAGGGTCAAATTTGCTCAGTATTTTAACATTCTTCAGGGCAAAAATTACATTTCAGATGCCTACCTGCAGCCTTCGGTGAAGTCATATGAAAAACAGCCGATGCAGCCCCAGCCGAGTGACCCATAAGCGTCACCTTGGTTGGGTCACCTCCAAACTCTCGAATATTTTCATGAACCCATTCAATGGCCAAGTATTGGTCAAAAAGACCCATATTTCCGCCCGCCTTGTTGTCTTCCATTGAAAAGAAGCCTAGCACATTGAAATTACGAATTCGCATAAGATAACGTCCAATTTCAAAACGACCGGAAATGAACTTGAAAACATAATTCTACATTTCCCGTTACTCACCGAATACACCGAGTCGGTAATTGAACGTGACCACAATGAGCTCTGTAGCAGCTAATTCCGCTCCATTGTAGACGGAAGCATCGAAGAATGAGTAGAGCTCTCCGCCAATGAAAATGAGAACCGGAAGAGGAGCCCTTTGCACACTAGCATACTGCAGAAATTACCATAATTAATTTCGTGTAATCAGCGGTTTTGCATGCCAATAGGTATGCTATGACTGGGTATTTGAGCAAAGCAAAGCATACAAATCCTTGCGACAATTTTCTAAACTACGGAAACCGTAGTATTTGTACTGGTAATCCGGAAGTACGGCATAAAGGTAAAGCTATGGACAATTAATTTCGACTTTGTTATGAAACGCCATTGACGAAACGCAGTGACATAAGCAATGCTCTGGGGCACGAAATTTTATACATTGACAATACGGGGTCCTAGTCCAAAGTCGCTTGATTGATAATCCTATTTGCAAACGTCAAATTTCGAATCACAATTATGATCAATGAAATATGCTAAAAATTCTAACCTGCGGTGTCCAAATATTTAGAAAAAGACAGTCTTCAGATGTATGTCCACGAGCAGTTGGCTGAAGACAGTTTGGTCCATATCGACTTGCGTCTAGCGTGTGATTCCAGCCCATATGTCGTTCTGGTGGCTGAAAATTCAATAAACGACGAGCATTTATTATCAAGAAAATCGCGAAAATTTTTATCCAGTGAAGAACACCCGTCTACTTTCCTTTTTAATTAAATTTTAAAAAAGTCCGTACCATAAAGCGTAAATTCCCAATCGGCGGTCGGGCATATGGTATTCCGAGGTAAGCATTAGAACTCCCTTCTGTCGTCTTTAAAATCAATACGTGTTTTTCGTAATCAAATTCCAATTATGTCACTAGTCACTACAATTACAGGTATTTGACAAAATGATTAAAACTCACCCCTTGCACATTTCCCAATCCACGTAAATTCCGAATCAGTCCACTCGCTTGCCCATTAACGCTCAATAGAAATACGAACAGAAACAACGACAGACTAGAGATGAAGAAAGTACAACAATTGCTCATTGTTGAGCGTCTGTTGAATAAACTCATTAGAAATCCAAGTGCTTTCAATTTCATTTCTGTAATCTGATGAAAAATGCACGGAAAGGCTCCAAACAAAAGCACAAAACTTCAGGACAATAAGCAATTATAGGGAATCCAATAATGGCGTCTCCATTATTATTGGGCGCTCCTTAGACGCCGCCGTTGTTGGGAACGACAAAGTATTTAAAACAATAGTCCATGCACTTGAATTTGTTATATTTTTGTGTGCTTTTTAGGTTAAAAATATGACTGTTCCAATAAATACCGTAGGGACACACGACCGAAACACTTTAGCGTCTCAGAAATGCACCCATGGCCGCAAAAGCTTGAATATTCCGTTAGCCAAATGCACCACCGGATATCAGGAATTTTGGATGAGTGACTAATTATTCCAAAATTCTAAAAATACGTCGTGATCCGAGGTTGACAAGGGCGTGAGCTCAAAATACTGAACTACAACTGTTTACGTGACACAGGTGACAGGGCTGAACCCAGAAGCCTAAATGAAAATGTCGTTATACTATTCTGTGCTGAAAAACTCGTGAAAAATGGTACGCTGAGGTTTTACATATTCACAAAAAAATGCTTAGCACGCAGCAGATTCAGGTGTAGGTAAATAAATTAATAGAGGCATGCGACAGTTGAATTATTCCATGTTTAGTCTCTGTACTATATTACATGAGGTGCAGAGGGTAGTTTAGGGTCTAATCGTGATTCAGTCACAGGATGATCATCATCATTAGAATACGACTACTATTCTGGCATTGTGTATGTCGTGTATGTCTGTGTAAGTATAGGATTTTGGCATGGATGGTCCACCGAACACGTCCCAACGTCCACCTCATGTAATCTCAACATGCCCTTATGGTCAGCCCATAATTTCCGGTCCTCTGAGCTGCTGACGGGCTTGAGTTGGACGGCTGGGTACCTTGCATATTCCATAAATATTCCATAGGTATTTTTTTTGGCTTTTTTGTATGAATCATGGGTTAAGTCGGAGTCGGACTGGCTCATATGGGGCACTTCTGGGTCCGAGCTCAAAACGTAGAGGTCGAAGGTCAATTTTCAGGTCGGGGATATGACACGCATCCATACAATAGGAGACATGACTATGACACTCATGCAACGTAGATCTGAAACTTCGATTTCCCCAGATCACTTCTGTCAAGCGTCCCTAAATTTAGTTTTTGGTTTACATGACAAGCATGACCTTTTGATCAATAATGTACTGATGAGTGACCTGTGACCTTAATGGCGCGATGAGGTTTAACAGTTTGTGTTATGTTGCTCGTGATAAGGCGAAAGATTGGTTATTAAAAAAAAGGTTAGAAGACAGGTTAAATGCTGTGAAAACATTGGAAAGTCGGAAAACTAGAGACGCAGTTTATCCTACATAATATGTTTTTATATTCATTTTTTGAGAATATGATTTTCGTTTTGCCACTTAAGATTAGTTGAAAAATGTTAATGCTTAATGGCTTATCAGTGGCACAAGGAGTTCGTCCATTAGGTAGGGAGTTATGACGCTCCGACCCTGCAACTAGGCGTCCCTAATGAAACTCCAATTGCCATTGTTATTGTTGGAGCCCATAGTGAAGCGCGAGCCGAGACCAAGTCCAGAACGGAAATACCAGCCCAGCCGTGCATGACCAAACTATTTCAAGTGGAATTATATTACGTTATTATATTATATTATATTTAGTATTTAAGAAGTCCACGCCAGCCAGGTTGATATTCAGGCCTTGCGTGCCCACGTTCATAATAAAAATATCAAGAAACAGATAAAATTCAAATACAGGAATAAACTAAAAATTAACATAAATAAACACAATAATACTTCCTAATTAAACACTAAAATTAACGTAGATTTGTCTCATTAAAACTCACTTCTGTGCAATTCGGTATAATTTACGCGTTAGACATCCAAGTCAAACCTAGCCACGCCTAAAGGGCTAGTCCAAAATAGATCTGATTGTTGGTATTTTGGTAATGAAATGATACATAATTCATGTAGTAAATTGAATGATAGACCAAAGCCGACCTTGCTACCTCCAACGAGCACCAAGGTAGATGTTAATGCTAAGTTAAATCTGATTGAACCGATTACAAATTAAGTATTACGTAGTGTTTGTTTGTTGTCTTATTTTCTTTTTCCTGTCTAATTTACCTCTTGTTTCGTTCGAAGCGTAATTTGCAATGGAAATATAAGTATTGCGTAGCCGTTTACGCAATGTAAAATATTCATTAAAAGCCGTTTGATCATATTGCGAATTGCGAATATGAATCGAAGTTCAATAATTGCCTGTGT
>VNWX01001669.1:0-14406 GCA_009869905.1 Ceratophysella communis | reverse complement strand
GTGTGCTTGAAAATTGCTCTTACTTAGTCACAATCGGCTAAAATTATGCCCATTGTGTAAATCCAAATTTTTAAAAATCTAACACTTTGATTTAAAACGATTAAAGTTGAATTAAAATGACATTGTTGTTTCTAGCAATCATAGTTAAAACTTTTAAAATAGGTAAAAATTCCGAAGCGGATTAATCACTCATCCAATATCAATTCCTATTAAACTTGTGCATAGTTAAATTCTTCTGTATTCTGTACCTAAATAATTAGTACCCCCTTGAGTCGAGCTTAAAAGCTATTTAAAAACATGTATTATGGTATTTGATATTTGACATGGAAGCAATACAATGGGCCAAAAATTGTACCGTCTATTAGTTCATCGGTTCGGTGAGAAGTGAGAATTGTAAAAAGTTTGTAAGTTTGGAGTTTGTTTGAAACTGAGCCCCGTGTGTGGTTTCCATTAGTAGAGTAAATAAACATTTGTTCCATCAATCAAAGCAGAGTTGACTGTATACATTATTCCGGCGGACATTCAAACACACACAAGTCGACATGTTGGTTGGACACATTTCCGAAGGTTTGAACGACTCCGTGTCAGTTAATAAATACATTAGGCAACTCGGCTGACAACAATAACAACTCAACACAAAACTCTGTGTTATTGCAATTTGGGATTAGGAACCAAGGACAAGACCTAAAAACCTGTATCGCTCTAAAAGCTTCCGAACGAGCACCACAGCATACGGAACATTTACACTTCTTTTGTTACATAAATTCAAGATTTGAGATTTTGGTGCATGTGGCTGCTAAGATCTTAGCTCTTTAAGATTAGGATTTATGACGTAACATAACATAATTGGAAACAAAAACTGGAACAAGTGCGTACGTTCTCATATGTACCCTAAATTGTAATTATTTAAGAATTACCACCTGAAGACTCTACAAGATCTCAAGAGCGAATATTACGCCAATTGTTCAAGGTCATCGAGCCAGTATCAGTATCAGTTCGGGTGAAAACAGCATTTTTTCCGCACAAAATAAAACAAAAACTCAATTTTTTTTATTAAACAACCCTGCATAAAACACATAAAATACTTATATTAGACGCTTAATATATATGCTAATTTTTGCAATTTTTGACGGCACCAAATCCGTTCCTGGAAATCATTCAGGTGTACACATTTACCGTGAAGTTACAACTGCTATATGCTTGAATATGACCCATAACATGAACCGTGGGTATTTTGTCGATAGTATGATGGTATCGGTCAAAATTTCGGCATGATAATTAAAATCAGCTTCTTTTAATGCTCCAAGATATGTTGAGTTGCCATCCAGGAAGCAAGTATCACAAAAGCCGCTCCTCGTCCAAACTGGTCAAGATTCAAGATCACGAATAAATCCTAAGTGTCAACTTAAATCTGATTGTATTGATTACATAACGCTATTTTGGTAGACGTATAGTCTGTATACAAACAAATATCTGACACTGAACCTAAATACAGGCTAGATGCTAGAATTATTGCAAATAAATATCGGTCAGTTGTCAGTTCCAATTCATGCTCCAAAACAGGTTTTAGCGACGGCGAAAGCAGATTATAAATAAAAAAGAAATAGTCGGAATTATATCTTTTCCTATTAAGTTCATGGCGCCTTTGATCGAATATAAATCGAAATAATTTTGCGGTTAATACCTAGTTATCATTTAAAAACGCTGAACTTAAGGGGAATGCTGAGAATGCTCGACATTGTCAATTTACATTGAAAACTGCAAATTTCGTCCAAAATCCTTCCCATATGCCAACGTATATGGATTCCGGAATACACATATTTCGATTGATTATTTCATTACAGCAAATAAAATCGGCTGCTAGCATTAACAATACAGAAGTCGGGCTGAAAATTTTGATAAGCCATCACGTCAATTGGTCTTATTGTTATGACCGTACTTCTAGTATGTATATTCGTTCCATTGTTCCTTGTTCCATAAATTGGCCCAATATTCTCTAAGCATGAAACTAACGCCTTGAAGTCCGGAAAGACTATAGAAATCTGTATTTTTTAAAAGCCTGGTAAAAATATTAGGGAAATGTAATATGGTTTTGTCTCATTTCCTTTCCGTAGCAATCCTCTTACATTTGAATTGTCAATAATAAATAATAATTTTAAAAAAACAGTCTTCGACTGGTAAATTTTTCTAAAGCATCAGACTCGTGCATTTTCAAAGACAGACACACCTCCCGATTCCTCAAATCACAATCGTGTTTAATTAATTATTCATCGAGCTTACTACGTTGTCCCTTAGTTTAAAGTTGTAAATGCGATGTAAAATATTGTATTTGAGCGAGGTGATTTGACTGACTGGCCTGATGTGTTATGATATGATGGTCTTGGTCTAATCTAAACAGGTATCAATGATCAACTGGCTGGCATTGAGGAAGAATAGTGCGGTAGGTAGTTAAAGAATTCAGGAACACGTGCCGTGTATTTCTCATTAACTACACAAAAGTAATATTCTGGACAAAAAAACTTCGCATGGAGATCGTCTACCGTCTTCGAAGGCCGTCCATGTTATATCTTGCGAAAAAATCTCTATAATGCCGATTTCTCAATGCAAAAGTATGATAGGCAGGTACTATCATTATAAAATCAAATACCTTCGTTAGTGGTTTGGCCTGGATTGCGTGCCAAAGCATTTGAGACGTTGATTCCAAGTTCCAAGTATGTTTGTGTACAACCAAAGCTTTAGGGGTTATGCCTGTAATGATGGTTGTTCTTTAGGTGTTCTTGTAAACTCTGGATATTTTTTCAAAGTATTTCCTACATTGTTGTGCGAAATAATGCTGCGGAATTATAGGGGTTTTCTGGAATACAGATTACATGAGCGATAGTAAATAGATACTATTAAAGCAATTCGTATGAATCAGGCACTCATTCCATTTTCAGCCTTCAGCCGTTGATAGTGGAAGTTGTGAATTTTGCATAATATTAACATTGAATTCCTTAAGCCCCACAATAATGGGAAATTCTAAAGAGAAAGCGATTTTAAAATTAAACATTCAAAACGATTTGACTAAAAGTGACCTCATCTACGAAGCCCTAATCAAAGAAGCGTCAATACTTCCCGGTGATTGTCGAGATATAAACGAACCTCTTCTTGAAAGTGAAATACCTTGGCTGAACCATGACCTAATCAAAGAAGGCCAAGATTTTGTACGAAGAAATTGGTTCGCCGTGTACTTCGCTCATTTTATGTCTCTGGTCATCGGGGCGGCGCTCAAACCAGGAACTGCTGTTCTCCTTCGGACTGGCTTATCGCATCTCAAGGAACATTCAGTCGTTCGATATTTATCAACGTCACTTCATGTCAGCGTTTGGTATGAAGGTGATTTCGAAGATGTCATCAAAGATATTCAGAAAGTTCGAAGACTGCATAATAAAGCTCTTGGAATATTTTACACCGCGCCGTTACCTAAGATCGAAGACATACCGTTAAGTGAGCAAAATACGCAAATATTGGCAGCCATTCGAGCGGATGCAAAGGACGTTCCGGTACTGAACCAAATTCCAGAAAATATGTTAAACTATGAGCCAGAAGTTCCGATCAGTCAATTGGCCATGGTCATGACACAGTTCAGTTTCATGGGATTCGTCGTTTTATTTCCACAAATATTTGGAATCCATGATCTCCGTGGAATCGATGGATTTTGCCATATTTGGGCTGTGTTGGGGAAAATGCTTGGCATTGAAGATCGCTTCAATTTAGGGCTTCATAAGAATACACATGTCATGCGACGATTATTCAACGAAATCAGCATTCCAGGACTCAAAACAGCGGATGAATTGACCATGACATTCTGGGATTCAGTTATTACGGGCGTGTCTAAATATAGAAGCACAATGACCCTTAATTCGGTCTTGATGTTCATGGTTCAGGATTTGGTTGGTGTTCAAGACGCTAAAAATCTATACAAAATTATGTCTTGGTATGACCGCTATTGCTACCACGTTCTTCACATCCTCTGTGCTTACCTGTTACAATTTAAGATTGTGCGATGGATTTCAAATTTTCACGCTCGATATGCAATTTCAGCTGCGAAGCGGAAATATATGTAAAGTATTGTTAAGGTACGTATAAGTATAGTGGCACGGAAGAGCCCACCTTTGTTAAATGTTAATGTTAATGTTAGTAATAATTACAATTTTGCACACTTTGACTGACGAAATTGTTTCTGCGTAGGTATAACTGGTTTGTCCATACATAAGCATTTTTTGCTGGAGAAGTAAACTACCTAGCCATAAATGTTTAGCAAAAAATGATTATAATTTTAATTTATTGCGAAATAAATATGACAGGACTTGTCACTTCGACTAATTCGTTGATGAAGCTTGCGAGTATTCTTGCAAATTTTTGCTAATTTTTCGTTCTGCATTCGTTTTACAGTACTGTAATTAATTATGCATTTTAATGCAAGTTTTTGTTGGTAAAACTTGCACGGCTCGCCCTTTTAAATGGGATGATCCAATGCATTTGCATTGATCCTAATTAAATCTACTTAAGACCTGATATATATATAAAAAATTCCTGGATTTTACGAGCTTGAATAATTAAAGCTTAAGGGTTACCTGTGTACAATGAATATTAAGTTGGTTTTAGGTACCCAACCGCATGCATTCATTGTTGGTAAAACTTGCACGGCTCGCCCTTTTAAATGAGATGATCTGATGCATTTGCATTGATCCTAATTAAATCTACCTAAGACCTGATATATATAAAAAAATTCCTGGATTTTACGAGCTTGAATAATAAAAGCTTAAGGGTTACCTGTGTACAATTCATATTCAGTTGGTTTGTAGGTACTAGGTACCCAACCGCATGCATTCAAGGCTAGGAAATTTTGCAATTCTTCCATAGGTTCACATCTCGACTCGATAAGGAAGGACTTATCGGTTAATTGCCGTAAAACATTAATTTTCTAGGTTCCAGGTTCCACGAAAGCTTCCAGAAAACGAGTTCCAGTTTCTTGATGTAGGTAGCCGAAGTCTGGCCTAACGCTAATCTGATGTGTTTTCGAGATAATTGCATCCAGCGACATGGAAAAATGGATACCGTGTGAATCCTATTCATGGATGCCCACAAAGCACAACTCGATTTTATCAAATTCTGCGCTCACTTCCTTCAGGTTTTCTTGGTCGGAATCGGAAACCACCGTTATAATTGTAATTTGTTCATGTGCCTATTTTTCCTTATTGCAACTGTTGTACCAAAAATTTACTACCACAACACAGAGAAACAAACCTCGCATAATTAGAAAATTAGTTGGATATGTTAAACTATGCGTGAATTCAATTTATGTACTTGGTAATTCGTACACTTTTACAATGTGCTTGCTTAGGTGGAATCTTACATTTCCAATCATAATACATGGTCTTAAAATCAATGAATTATGGTTTTTGAATTACCGATGGCTTTATTACTAAGGTAGGAATGCATACCTAGAATTATTCAGCTGTTCTTTTAATATAAAACCAAACTTTGTGTTTCTACTTTTTAATTGAGACAAGCATTAGGCACGACATGAAGGGAGATTCTACCAGTGGCAAAATTACGATTTAATCTGGTAAGAACTGTGACTCAAATACAATTAATTAATTCAACACCGTGAGATTCATTTTCGGATGCCACTTGTTTACTGGTATGTTGTTTGAAGGGATGATTGCATTATTGGTGGCGTCGTTAAAAGGTTGTGAATGAGCTCACGAGAGGCATCTTTGAGTTGTTTGCTCGGATTTGAAGAATTATCCTCTCTCCTCCGCTCCGCTCCGTCTAGCCTTCAATTTCAATGCAATCTAACTAAAGGCACGAGAGAACGCCGGGCCTCGCACTACAACTGTGCAGTCCCATGCAAGTCAGACCATAAACATTCAGTATTAGCCCGGAGGAAGCACATACCTATTCAATTTCGATGTTTTTCGAAACAATAACCAGTCTCTGACAACAAAATAATAATTGAATTATTATTTCATAGGTGCTGATTTATTAAAAATGCGTAGCTAAAATTTATCACTTCGCGTTTGGGGATTTTTAATTTTTTTTCCCACTTGAAATTAAAATTTAATTAATCACATGCGTCGTCCCTTACAGCGAAGTGTCCTACTTACTTAAGTTTCGATTTCTCTACACCGAATTATCAACACAAATCTATTTTAGTAATTTCTTCAAATATGTAATTTAGAAACAGGTAAGCAGCTCAAAGGTAATCTGGATCTGCATTCAAGCCAGCAGTGACGCTACCAAGAAGAGGGTAACTAAAGATAAGGGAGTCCATTAGCCCATCCCAGAACGCTAGATGAAACTATGTTTTGCGTTTTGCATCAGATTCAGCTTAGTCTTTGGTTCCGAGCAACGCCCAGGGCCACGCCGCGCCGTCTCGTTACGCTTCTAAGACTCGCCCCGACGCGAAGTTACTGCGAGCTAGTCTACTAATATGTCGAAGATAAATTGAACTTTCTCGGAAAAACTTTGGCAAATACAAAAAATTCGCCGTGTGTTTCTTGTGTAGGATTTGAATTCGAAGTTCCTTTCGATTTTCGTAAAATGCAAACTCGCAAAAATTTATTAAATGAAAATAACTGATTTGCCGTTTACTGAGTAAACAACATGTACCTGTATTGCCTTTACGGCGAACATGAGCAACATAATGTTCTTAATTGGTACTTGGTACAGATAAAACAGGCGATTCATTTCAGCCCATGCTAGCCAAATATTCTTAGCAATTAGGGATTAATTGATGGGTAATTAAGGATCCTTGCTGCTTTACGTCCACCAGGCTTCTACAGCTCTAATTCCAATAGGAATACAGAATCTACGGTGCTCAGGTTTTAGAAAATAGAAAGTTTTAGGATTGTTCAATTTTTATCCGTTGTTTCCACGTTATTGTTTCAGGTAGCGTCAGGATAAGGACCAGGAGCTGAAGCTGCCGTGAGCAGCGGTGTCCTCTTTTTTGTGTGTTTGGCACTGAATTGACTCTCCCAGTATTTTTTCCAGCCGCGTTTGGCTGTGTTAATTCGGGGATTCGACCTGGAAATCGAAGGAGGGGAAGAAGGGGCAAATAAACGAAAAAAGAGCTCGCTGATGGAATAATAAAGGAAAGTGTATAGCACTCTTTCAGACAGATCATCCCGAAATCCCGACACAACACTGCGGGTGATTCAGTTATCAAAACCCCGAAGTTTGTCACCCTTCGCCGAGTGAGTGGACCCACTACGTAGAACATCACTTCAGTCCAAACGAACTAGTGACCTTTTGTGGGGAGGTCAAGGTCGTACGCCAATAGAAAACAACAACACGACTGACCTCAGAAGTCAGAAGTTATAAGTTAATGGTAATTATTGTTTGGAAGAGTAACTTCGGTGGTAGCACCGGTCAAGTTTCAACGACTTACTTCCACATCCAGATGAGAAACAAAGGATCCAACTGCCAGAGCTGAAATTTTAGTGTACCGGTCACCGGCCACCGACGGTGTACGGCGTGGCGTCTCGTCACAAAAAGAAATTAGCAAATAACTCCACTGTTGCGTGGTGAGTATGAGCCCATACACGATAAATTAAAAGATAAAGTGCCTGCGTACATGTTACACACGGTTATTTTATATTTATATTCATGCATTATTCCCGAGGAACTCAGAAGTATTAAATCCATAAACCTGACAAACTACGCAGTATGGTTAATAATGACTAATTGCTGATTGTCTTTTTTGAAAAACAATAAGAAATAACTAAAAGCTTGTATGAGGCCGTAAAAATGTCAAAATGGCAACGCACAACGCAAATTGTCGTTTCAATTCAAACGAATTATCTTTGCTGTCCGTGTCCTGAGTCCTGATCCTGATTCCTGATTTAAAATATTTGATGAGATTTGAGCTTGAACCCGTTTTGACTATGACAATCTGTCATCTATTAAGAAATCAAAGCGTTGTTTGTTGGTTTAACCCGCTAAGCTTAGTTACTTACTTACATCAAGATATAACGTACAGCAACACAATTTATTTTAATTCGTAGATCAGTTATTTAAAACAAAGCGGCAATTTTTCACCTGTTTCCCTTCAAACGACTAAAAGCAAATATAGAGCAGGCTTGAAGTTCAATGACTTGAGATATCCGTAACTTGAAACATATATTAAGTTTTACATTCTCGCTAANCAATTTTTCACCTGTTTCCCTTCAAACGACTAAAAGCAAATATAGAGCAGGCTTGAAGTTCAATGACTTGAGATATCCGTAACTTGAAACATATATTAAGTTTTACATTCTCGCTAAATTTTTAAACTTTTTGAATCGCTTCATCATGCAGACGTCAAGTCAAGTAACGAATATCTCCAAAATCTAGCTGTGAGAAGGAGAAAAGCTTCAAATCTGTGCTGGATAAATTGGTTATCTTATTGGCAGTATAATACCTTGATGCTTCATGCCTTATAAAAATATTTCAGCTGCAATTTTTCGGCTCGTAGTATTGCCTAAGTCTACTTGGAATCCTGCTCCTGAATGCGGATTTTCTTGACATTTAATATTGGAAGGAAAAAAAATCGGAAGCATTGCTTTCTTGACATGATTTAAAATACTTAAAATTGAAGAAGGGTTAAAAGTCAGAATGTATTATGTAAATATATCGATTTGGGGTACCTCTGATACCGACCCCCTTTCGGACGTATTTTTTGTATCACTTTCATTTAAAACGTAATTCGTCATGATGACATCAGTAACGATAACGAATAGCGAACAGTTAGTACCAAATGGATATTTTTTACAGTGTACGTGCAGGCTGCGGTTCACTTTCTTATTGATGAGTCAAATTGTACATAAAGCGTCATTAATCCTTTCATTGAACTAAAAACCCCAACCGATATTACATCACGCACGACATGCGGAATCTTACATTTTAAATAACAAATTATTTCATGCGTTCTAAGAAATAATTTGCCATTAACTTCATTTACTTTTGAATTAATGCGTGGACAGGGACAAGCACACTCGCACAATCAAGTCAGTTCATGACCCCAACGCAGCGTAATACAATACATAGATAGAGGTTAAAGTTTCTCAAGAGTTCAAGTGCTTGGGTTCACGCGTATTCAATTTGAGTCTACTTACGTGTCGCGTAGTAGATTTAAAAGCTAGACGGGGAACTGGGAAGGCGGCGGTGATAGGATTACTATGTATATGTACCTACATAATAATTTTGTTATCGCTTTTCTTCTGTCTAAGGCTGACTAATAATATTCATACTACCTACGAGCTTCTGGTGGTTCACTGTCAATCATAAATCGTGAGCGTATTGACGACGGGAAATGAGACATTGTATTTTAATTTTTCAATAGGTTCACCAACCTGCGGATGGTGCAGAAGACTTAAGAGCCTTGACGTGATTTGTTCATCGAATACCTACCACTGTCGTGAATGTTGATTTATTGAATCAGTTATTAGTAGACATACAAAAGAGATCTCAAAACATTGAAAAATAATGTCCAGCGCTGCTACACCGAATCCTGGGAGTACCAGCAGTGGGAGTGGAAGTAGCAACGGTAGCAATAGCAGTTCCACGAGTAGCACCGGAAGTGGAAGAGCGAGTACTCGGGATTCTCCAAGAGAAATTAAACCTAATCCGAAGATGTCCAAAGCACTGACAACTTCCGCGAAAAGGTACTTAAGCATTTTTTCAGTACGATGCTGAACAGATTTGTAAACTGTATTTGAAGTTAAATAATTTCCTTCGTTTTTTTCATCTAGAATACAAAAAGAACTAGCCGAAATAACACTAGACCCTCCTCCAAACTGCAGTGCTGGACCGAAAGGTGACAATTTGTATGAGTGGGTATCAACTATCCTTGGGCCTCCAGGTTCAGTCTACGAAGGTGGCGTCTTCTTCCTCGATATTCATTTCTCTCCAGAATATCCCTTCAAACCACCTAAGGTAATAATGAACAAAATCTGTCACGAATCTATATTTCAAAGTAGCTATTTTATAGTGGGTACTGGCAATTTTGAAATTTTCATGCGATTAGGACTGGCTGTAAAACATTACTAAGGTTGGACGCTTGAGCAATAAATTATTTGCTTTAATGATTAGTGGAACCATGAACTAAAGAAGGATGTCTAGCACACAGTACGCAAATTGTTACCTGATACGCATGCCAACTTCCGTTCAGATAGATGTTGCAATTTTGTACTTTTCCATTCCAATATTTCTCTGACTTTGGTTTCGGGTTCAATTAAGAGGAGTCCACGAATTCGCTCTTGCTATAGGATTACCTTCATTTGGGATTTGTGACCCTTATACTGTTTTGGTGATTTAGTCTAGTCCTAGTTTAGTATTTCGTGGTGTATAGGCTTACCAAATAAAGTGAAAAAAATTCGCATACGCATAGCCCTGATCCCTGATTACAGGCTAACTCTCAAGTCAATATTCCTTCCTCCTTCCTGATCAAACTTCGTTACTGTGAAATATCAAGTAGCTGGCTTTTGTTTTTACGTGGGTATAGCAGTTCAATTTAGTTACATAATTCGTTATAATTGTTGTTTGATCGTTTTATATTTCAGGTTACATTTCGAACTCGTATCTACCATTGCAACATAAACAGCCAGGGCGTAATATGTCTCGACATTCTAAAAGACAATTGGTCACCTGCACTGACTATCTCAAAAGTACTTCTGTCAATATGCTCCTTGCTGACTGACTGCAATCCAGGTAAAGACACCGCTTTTTTTTTCATTAACTACAAATGCCAAAGCGTTTAAATTCATTTGCTTAATTATTTTATTTTTAATTGTGCAGCCGATCCATTGGTTGGCTCCATTGCCACACAGTATCTTCAAAATCGCGAAGAGCATGATCGAGTGGCTCGACTATGGACGAAGCGCTACGCCACGTAATGCAGATTTTTAGCAAGCAAATCCTGCAGTAGCCCAGGAAGATGAAGAATGAAATCGAAACTCAATATGTCTGAACAAAATAAAATACACACTCTGCTTACTGTCGACTCATGATTAATTCTAGTAATAATAAGTGATGTATTGTACAAAAGTACATCCTAAATAGTTGTGGTCCAGCAGCGATTCGATTTCATATGTACAACCTCCTTGCTGACTCCCTCAAATCTCAATAGTTTAGTTAAGGTAGCTCGATTTTCGATTATCAAGATTAATCCCTGTCAAAACACTAATTTCTGCTGTTCAGTTCAGTAAGACTTATAGTCACGTTAACCTGTGTTGTGTTTTCCTACTGTCAAGTTCCTTAGCAAAAGTGAACTGAAATCGAAACTGGGGTTTTGGACTTTAAATAACTAGGGCATATCCTAATAGCACACTCAAGTCATCATGTCACTCAATCAGTTTTAATAATTCTTAATTGTACTTTGCAGCTTTTGGTATTGTTTTTAATCATCGAAGCGATCAGCCCCGTAATGATTTGATAATTCGATGACATGATTGTGTACAGCTTCCATAACTACGTCTCCCAGAAAACCAGTTAGGCAAAGTTCGTTTTTCTACATCTGTGTTTTAGTTCTAAGGTTAATTTATTAATATTAAGTTCTTTTGCGTTTAGTTGTGTCCCTTAAACTTTGTATTTAGTATTTAAGTTAAGCTAATAACTTTTTATCTAAGCTTAGGTTCTTTAATTGAAAATAATATTAATTAAGAATAAGAAGTGAGACTGTACTTTAGCACTGACGAATCATTTTTTAAGTTTTTGTTGTTTTAAACTTTTTGATTTTGACTATACCTACTGAATACTTAAATGTGTATCTCATTCGGGTAATTTCAGTTCCTGAAACTGAAACAATAGTAAGGAATAATTAATAGTTACACTAGCTATAAAGGTTATGTCTTAAGTTTTGAAATGTGGGTGTTTACTATTACGCTAACTTATTGTGTACTTATTATATTATTAATTGATAATAATAATTTTGAAATAATATTCAAAATATGCAGCAATTAAGTTACGTATTTGCTAAACAATAATTAAATTCAGGTAGAGGTGTGGTAATTGGCATAGGAAATTTGTCAAGCGCTACCGTATAGGCAATACTAGACAGCCTACGAAAAATTGAAACTATTTTTCCTCATCCGCCGATTATAACTGTTGAAGTTTTAGCAAACATTCAGACTCAGTTATTTAGGAGAAGCATCATTAATTAATTTCATGGCTACAATTAATCCAACGCACGCTGCTAGCCTGAGATTTTCCTAATTCGAATTGGAATGATGGAATGAATTGCTCGTAAATATCCAAGTAGTTTTTTTAATGCATTTTTTAACTAGTGGGCAAGGAAATAGAGCCCGTGGAATTATTCATACTTTCGAAAAAGTCTGCATTACAGCGTACATAAATCGAATACATTTAAATTAGGCATTTATCGCCGCAGCTATTTTTTTGGCAATTTTACCTTTTTAGAACAAAAATTCTAAAAATAATTTCGGAAAGCGTCGCCTGTGCTGCGCTCTATTGACTTGACCCGTTGTATATGGCCTTGCCCAACAGAGTAGGAAGCGAAACAAAGTTGCCATATTTATTGAACACGAGCCGCGCTCTTTTCAGACCGTAATAAATGTGGTATGTTGCATTCGTCCGGTGAGTGCATAAACGAAGGGAGGAGCCAAGGAAGTCACAAGGAGAAGAGTTGTGCCGTGGATGTGAGCGATTCAAGTTATAATTTTGGTGCCCTTGCAGTCTCCCCCTTTCATCAAATCGGTCGGCTGAAATTTGGGCATCGGGTAAGTTCAACTTTGACCTAATAACTGCAACGCTGCGTTGGAATCATTTCTGAAAAGAAGAACCGGCGAAATAGTCGGAAATTGTACACCTAAATTCCGGGTTATTCTGTGTACAATTCCTTCCGTCATCCGTGCTCTTAGAGACCAGAGCGACGGGCGGGAGACTCAAATCTTAATTGGGGTCAGGTCAAGTCAAAAGCATTGTTCTTCCTTAAATTCCATGTCTTAATACGCATAGGAATGCTGAAGGTGACTCCATAAGTACACCGAATAGTCCGCAGTCCGCACTAATGCTTGACTAGAAACTGCATAGAGCTGATAGCGATAGCTAACTTGATTGTTAGTTAGCGGCCTTAAGTGTTTTGCGCCTCTAAACTAAAATGATTGACCTTCCTACAACGCAGAATTACTTAAATTTGAAATCACCGGAGCACCCATCCATCCATCAACGCCAGTTTTTATTACAATGTGATGTTGATTGTTGATCTATAAATTTTTTGTTTTTAGGAACAATTAAATTTAAATTCCTGTGCTTTCAAATTTTATAACGCGGAAACTGAGTCAGCTTGCTTTATGTACCAACATTTTACTTACAGCCTAGTGAGTCCAGTAAGAAATTATAATAGTGCATTCTACAGAAACTCAGCAAAGCCTTGACTAGGATACTATATAATACTATTTAGTATTAATACTTAAAGGAACACAGTGAGTAGCATTAGGATTGGTATTTAGTACGGTATAATCCTAAACTAAAATGCGCTCTTTAATTAATTGGCTGGGGTTATTTTCACTTTTCCATTTTCAGAGATGATGGCTGGAAATTTACTTCGAATTTCAAAGGCAAAATTGGGAGTTTCCCAATTGCCACTTTTGCAACAAGTTGCTTGGCAATCTGGTCGTACCAAAATTGGTAATCGGGAAGTAGTTGGGTATGGAATCAATGGACAGTACACGTACATTGACCACATCAACAACCCTCTGCCCGCCATTCGATTCAAGGAGGATACCCCTGACGTTCTTGTAAGTTAAACTGTTAAGACTTCGATTAGAAAATTGAAGGTTGTTTCTTGATATTCTTGAAAATTCATATGATTTGTTTCAATTGTATTTAGGCCTTGCGAGAAAAGGAGAAGGGAGACTGGAAAAAGCTGAGCATAGAAGAAAAGAAAGCTTTGTACCGAGCAAGCTTTTGTCAGACCTACGCAGAAATGCACGCTCCCACTGGAGAATGGAAGAGTATTGTTGGTATGTCCCTATGTCTGATCAGCACGGCATTCTGGATCTACATTATGGCAAAACTCTATGGTAAGTGGACTCTATATGTGGTTCCTAGTGAGCATATTTCGAAGGGATTATCTAGTACTTCAGTTCGGGTGAAAATAGTATCCAGTATCCGTTTCATGAAAACTCGGATAAAAAATTCTAAGCATTTTTTTTTTATTTTACATTTTCCTAGTCTACCCACCTCTGCCTGAGAGCTGCTCATTGGAAAATCGCCAGGCTCAACTGAAACGTATGATTGACATCCGAGTGGATCCTATTGACGGTCTCACTTCCAACTGGGATTATGAGAACAACCGATGGAAGAAGTAAAGTCATTTTCATTCTATCAGTCAAACCATCTTCAATTGTCCATTCTTCATCA
>VNWX01001668.1:0-14406 GCA_009869905.1 Ceratophysella communis | reverse complement strand
AAACGCATACCCTACGGGACGTAGATTAGGTTTTTAACCTAATCACTACAGATCCTGCTGATCTGTATATCGTCCACTACGGTAAAAAACTGCATGTGAAGCAAGTCAAGTAAATCCAAAATTTATGCGCGATGAAAAAATTCCGAAGCCTTTTATACGTTTGCGTTACAATGTAATGCTTTAGTAAGTGTCACACAATAAGTGCCATGATGACAACGTAATACTCTTCTAAATGTCACACAATGTTTAGGCCATTATGTAAATGTACAATTTAATGCTCTCGTAAATTTCCTGTATCGTTAACATTAGGGAATAAGGGTCTCAGAACTTTGATATATTTTTCTATTTATCGTGTGAGGTATCTAGCATGAAAAATTCACAAGCTTAGTAAATTATTAAGTCTCAACTTATAATTGTATTTCTTTTTCAGATCGTTGAGAAGATACTTAATTGAAACTTCAACCGAAATCATGGTATCCCAGCAACAACGCTTTAGTGCTCAAATTCGAGAATGCTTCGGGTCGTACCTGCACAGCAATGACTCAGACCAGGTGCTTCAAGAGCTCTCAAAACTTTGGCCGGATAAATTTACCAATCCGGTTCAAGAACTTAATCAAAAATTGGAGTTTGGAAAAATAAAGCTTCCATCCATTTCTTGTATAAAATACATCTCAAGACGCCACGGACTTCCAAAAAATCTTATAGATACGTTTCTTAGTATCCTTGGATTAGATGATGGCAAATCGGCATTCCTGAAATACCAAATCGCCCAATCATTGAAATATGCTATCGAAAAGGACGAGGCTTCGTTGGACTTTTCCCTATTACTTTCTGCACTTCAAGATGTAATGAATTTCCAGAAGCGTGGTGAAGTTGATGTAAAGCATGGCTTAGAATCATACAGTAAAAGCACACTTTCCCAACTGGTTGAGGCTGTAGCTTTGAAGTTAAACCCAGATAACTGCGACTTTAACCATAATGAAAAACCCGAGAACACTGAAAATTGGATTGTTTCTCAAATAAAGCCTTACTTTCCTTGTATTGACTCGAGAACTAAGGCCATGTTCCTGGAAAAAGTTGAGAAGCTTGGAATTCACTCCCGTGAAAAAGCTACCGGAAATTCACCTACCTCGGTATCAAGCAATTTAGCAGGAATTGATTTAACTGTTGAAACGAAAGGATTTGTGGGTGTAAGCAATTTCAACTATTAGTTTTAAAATTTTTTTTTATTAAGGGCGGTATCAGCGGTACCGGCGGCGGTAATCAGCCTTTGATTTTATTTTCTTAAGGCTCTGGACTTAGAATGTGTATATTTTGTTTAATGCAGGTAAAACCATACCAAAATGGAACCGAAGTCTTAGGTCGATGCTCTCAATTTTCCAGAAAGGTTTGCCAACTAAAAGCAGATGCTGTAAAAACACAGCAAACAGTGACAAGCGTGTTCAAAGAAAATGTGTCTGAAAAAACTGAAATTGAAAACATTAGTCTCGCCAACGCTCTGAACAGCTCTCGATCAACTGGAAAACAACAAGAATCCAATTCCGACGTGACCCTAACACCACTGAGTAATTCTGGATCCACAGTTCGAGGTTGGTTCACGACAACGGCTCAAAATATCGATCGATTGCTCTTGAGAGCCCAGACGCCCAGTTTGACTATCTGCGAAGATGATTTAAAGTACCTTAAATCATGTTTGTGTGGCTGGAAGACGAGCTTCTTTGAAACTAATGCGACCATGAATACAAATGCCGCCATTGCCCTGTCTCTTGTCAGCGAACGGCAAATCATTAGCGTCGAGATTCAAAATGATATCGTAGAAGCCGTCTTCATAACAAGCCCGAGTTTCTGTGAATTCATTAACGCTGGACGCGCAATTAATTTGGTTGTACCAACGTTCTTATTATTGGCTACTGCTACAACCCCAATAACTCAAACCTGCCGAATCAAAGTCCTTAAAACTCTTCAAAATTGTGCTGCACGAAATAGCGGGAAAATTCCCAAAAAATCGGAAGAAATTTTGCTTGCCTTCCGAAAGACTGATGAATGCAATGATGAGCTAAAAAAAATGTTATGGAAAATATTCAGGAAGAATGACAACAACTTGTACGAGGCTTTTGAAATTGCATTGGAAGAAATTCTAATGAAGACAGAAGAACAAGCCAGCTCCACACTGTCGGAAATCCTGGAATACATTCACGAGCAAGTTTGTGATGAAGAGCGAGCCTTAAACTTAGAACAAAGGTTTAATTATTTCAGCACATTTCTCACAATAATTTCTGGCGAGATGGGTCATCCAGCAGTTATCAGAGCAAAAATATCACAAATTCTCCATGACTTCTTAGCTCATTCAAAGGCACCGTCGTTGAACGGAAATCAAATTTCGAAGGTGCTTCGCCTGTACAAAGAAGTCGTAAATGATGACATTGGAGAATGCACGAGTGAAATAAAAACTTTGTTCCAGTCCAGTCTAATTTACTGCATTCTTGAAACGATCAACAAACCAAGTTTTGAGGTTTCTGACTTACCGGCTGAACTTTTGGACCTTCTCGTCGGTGTTGCTCTAGATGATACCGACGAAAAACTGGGAATAATGTCACTCATTTCATTGGGTAATCTTGTAATCAAGGACCCAAACCTAAAGATTCCAAGACCGTTTGGGCTGGCGCACAAGCTCACTCAAAATGCAGGAGTGGATCAAGACGGAGTGATCTACCTGAAAACCTCTGGCAGTGATGAACAGGTAGCAGATATTTCCTACTGCTCTGAAATGGCAGCTCACATCCTACTGGAGGCATTGAAGCAGAAAAAGGATGACCTGGACCTAGTTCCAGACTCAGTGTTTGAAGAAATGGCTCAAGCCTTAGACAAATGCCGAGATAAAAACACCAGAATTCTCTGTTCTGAAGCCCTGTTTCTTGCGTCGCAACACCGAATCAAAAATTTCAGTACAGACGTCTTGTGGACGCTCCAGGAAATGACATCAGATGCAGTAGCTGACATCCGAATTTATTCTACGGCTACCTACTGTTCGTCAATTGCCCGGATCCTGACTGGATCCGAAGTCCCGGATTTTCCATTTAGTTCGACGGATATGGACAATTTATCAAGTTTCTTTGCATTAGATAAATTGATACTTGAAAATACTGACTTTTCTAAAATAGTGAACAGCTCTATACTAAATGTGCTTTATGCGATGGCACCTCGATTGCCGTTATCCCATCAAATATTCCAACTTCTTGCCACCCTGTTGAATTCCTGGCAAGATCATGATATCGAGCGAAATGACACGGTTCTGGACATTATTTCGATTCACCTCGAAAGCAATTTAACTAACGGATTACCAGATTACTTGCTCGATGCTTTGGAAAATCTTGTCGTTCGAGAGAAAAAATTATTCAAAAAATGTCTCAATATATTTACCAGCATTTCTGAGAAATATGGGCAAGAACTAAGTCGTGTGGTGATAGACGTTTTGTTTAAGAAGTTAGAAGTAGCGGAAACACAAACTGCAATTCTGAAAGCACTTCTAATAGCCTTGTCAGTCCAGGATCTTCCGGACAGCGTATTTCGTCGATTTGATTTGGAGTTCGCTTGCCGAAGACTTCTAGAGAATTTCAACGGCAGTAACAGTTCTCATCAATTTGAGCTTGAGATGCATTTTGCTCCAAAAAAGAAGACCGGAACTTATAAAACCAATCTTTTAAAAACTGTGAAGAAATACTTCGCTACAGGCATGAAGTTGACGCCGTTAAACTTCGAACTTCTCAAAGCATGCATCCAACACCGACTCAGCATTGAAACTACAGTCGAATGCATTGCATTGTCAGCAGAGAACGGTCAAATTTTGCCCAAAGACATCATTGAGCTGGTTTTAGATAACAAATTAGGCCTTGAGATTTCAATGGACGTCCAACTCCGACTTGCTCTTGCCCTCGTTCAAACTTATCAGACTTTGCCGCTGGAGTTCCAGAATGTGATTTTACCTAAGTTTTTGAAATCACCTTTTCACAAAATATTTGCGGCAGAAAAAGAATATTCTCAAATATTCACAATATTGACAAAATCGATTCAAAATACCCAGGTCATGAGCCAACTACCAGCAATCGTTAAGAAAATGTGTCAGGGTTGGCAAAAAGAATCTGGTGGCAGTCATCGTCAGCGCCTGGAAATATTGGCGTCTTTATCAAGCTTAGTCAACTGCGGTGAAAGTCTGGGTGAGCTAGACGGAGATGAACTGAAGACCGTGTTCCTTCAGGCTATTACAGAAAATAATCCACAGATTCTGGAAACAGGACTTCACGGGTTTATTGCTCTCAACACCAGAGTTCAACTATCGTCTAAATCTAAGGAAGGCTTCTGTGATTCCAGTGATATAAAACTCTTGGTTCAAATTCAAAGAGATCCAGCAACGAATCCTTCGGTCAATGACATTATCACAGAATTCCTTACCTCAAAAATGAAGCAATTGAGTCCTAGCTTGAAAGCATTCATCAACTTGTCAAATATTGGGGAAAAAACAAATTCCGAGTTCGTAAAAGACCTTCCAACACAACTAGAATGGGGTCACAAGGAGTTCTTTGATACAGAAGCATGTCAAAATCGATTTAGAGAAATTTTTGACAACGAGACGGACGAGAAAATTCTTACCACCTCTATTTATATCATTTTGAAATATGAGTCTAATTCTCTACCAGCTGCGACATTAGAATCCATCGCCTTTGCAATGGTTAATCATTCGGATTTTACCGAATTCAAAAATACATGCAACCAGGTGCTTGCAGTGGCTATAGAGAAGGGTATCAATATATCGCAAAACTTTGTAAAATATTTGGAAGTTGATACGCAACTGAATTCAAGATTGCTCATGAAGCTCATGTCAAAAGTCAAAACACAAGCTGCGTTGTCAAAGGAATTACAGGCTTCATTGAAGATTGAGCAGCTCTTGGATCAGAAAAAATTGAAGGCTTCTCTGTTAGATAATATTCTGAAAGACATTCCGTCACCGATTCTACCGCCAGATATATTTCAGAAACTCCTCCAACAAGATTTTATTCAAGCTGGAATTTCCCTAAATATCGTTCAAATGATTGCGGTGAACCTTTGCTCGTCAGATACTTCCTACAGCAATGAATTAAATACAAAATTAGTTAAAATTCTGGATAAATGCATTATCAACCACGAGGAAAAGACTTCCAAGCCAATTCTACAAGCCTTCGTCCCAACACTGTGTAAGGAATGTATATTGACCAACCCTAAAAAAACTGTCAATGCTTTAGTTAATATCTGGAATAACTCTAAGCAAGCTTCCTTGGACCAGCACTGCCTTATTCTTAATCTCTTTGGAGAAATTTTCAAGAGCGTGTCCTTCACTAAACCGTATGTCAAGTCAAAAGTAATCACGTTGCTTATCGAGCAAATTAGAAATCCAATTCCAATGATCCGAAAATTTAGCATCAAAGCTATTCGACTACTCCAGCCAGAATGCCTGAAGTCTGAGAAAGGTAGTTTGGATAACAAAGTCATTCAAAACCAAATTGATACCATATTTGATCTTCTGGCAAGCCATGCCTTCAAAGAAATTTTCTACGGTGAATCGCCCGAGCGAATAGAAGCCGAAATGAACATTGATCCGGAGTTCACGTTCGAACTCACTGAACTCCTGGTTTCACTCCAGTCCATCAATTTAGAGCGTCTTCGTGAAGTCCGTGAAGATCGATCCAAATGGAAACGTCTCCTTATTCTGTCTGATTTCCTGGAAACTGCCGTCCAATCTTTAGATGAGCAATTGGAATTCTACAAGTTTGCAATTCAGTTCTACGACAAAGCGAGTAACGACTTACAAGCTCACGATTTGTTTTCATGGCTATCGCTTGCTTTGAACCACATAGAAAGATCTTCCATCCCTGTTTTGTTTAAGTCCCTGTTACAAATAAAACCGCACGAAATTTTCAAAGTGCTTTCCAATCGCGGAAAATCTCTAATGCAGGAGGTTTCAAAAATAGTTTTGAATGACATCATTCAGGGAAGATTGAAATACAAGCTGAACCCAAAACTCGTTGAATCGATTACGTACCGGTTAATTCTAATTCTTGGAGCGAATGTGGCGCAAGCATTAGTCGAATCGTTAGAAACAATCAACAATATCGATGGGCTTGAAACTATTCTAAATGTCATCTCTGAAATTGCCAACTCGACGCAAATAAACAAACTTGCAGCCCACCTGAAACCTTATTTGAAGGAAAATACTATCCCTACCGTGGAAGAACTTCGAATTATCATCGAAGGTCAAATCCTGTTGATGTCAATTCCATCGAAATCAACTCGAAGACCAAGGATTCAGAGAATGCTTACTACTCTACTCCGAAATGGAATCAAGATGCAGGAAATTTCACAATTGATCCAGCTCACATTGCCCAAAACATCGCAAAGCACAGTCAAACAACAAACTCAAGATGACGCTTTGAAAGCATTGGATCATGCTTTGTCTCAATCATGCCAATATCGTGTCAATTCGGCGTTTTTTTCTAAGCTTGTATTAGAAATGTCTAAATCCGATAAATCAAAACATTTCATTCAAGTAATTAACACACACTTTCGCGACGGTGTGTTTGATGGAAAGTCCGGAGTAAAAGATATTCATCAGGTCGTTCATGAGTTTCGTCTTCACAATTCCCGGGTCTCATACAAATGGAGCTGTATTCGGGAAAAGTTTATCAAAGCCGGCTACGAATGGGATCTGCTAAAAATGAAGCTCCTTCAAGTTCTTAAGGCAGATACAAGGAGTAAGATTATGCCCACAGAAGAGTTTATCTGTGATTGGAGAATAGAGCAGATTCAGACATGGTCATTCGAAGCGAAAAAACGGGCTTCGACTCAATTTGCTTCACTTGGGCTACCCGTTCCAGTCCCAGTATTGACTCCCACGCTACCAGCGATAGCAAAGTCTATGGACCAGCATGAGTTCTATAACGAAGCCCTGACTGTTTGCTCCGTTGCACTCAAGCGTTTAAGAAATTTCAACATGACCAAAGTCCAAGCTCTTAGCTGCTACGTTGCACTTCTCAAGTTAGATAAGGACAAGATGAAAGGACAACTCCAGCAAGTTGCCACTGGGTCTGGGAAGTCAGCTATCATTGCTATTATTTCTGTGGTAAAGGCCTTAGACGGACACTCCGTCGACATTTACACCAGTAGCCCGGTATTGGCTGAACGCGATGCTAAAGAGTGGCAGCCGTTCTACGAAATTTTTGGACTCCAAGCTTCCCACAATGCTGATATTGGTTCAAGCTATATTTCTGGTGTTAAACCGTGCTACACTCGGAATATCGTGTACGGCGACGCTTCTCAATTCCAGTTTGATTATCTTCGGGACAAATACAGTCATTTGGGGACTTTAGCCGGCCGAAATCAGGATTTTGCTATTGTGGACGAAGTGGACTCAATGCTGCTCGATGACAGCACAAAGCTCGCCAGGCTTTCAACCACACTACCCGGTATGGATATTCTGGAAGTTATTTATCATTTCCTATGGGATCGACTGTTTTACCTGCAAAGCCACCTCCATTCTCTCAAAGACAACACATTTTACATGGAAGGTCAGGTGTCTCGGGGTCAAGACGGCCTGGTTGTCTACAAAGTTGCAGACGCCAAAACTAATGAACTGATGAAAGTAGATGACCTGAACAGTTTTATTCACCAAGCAACTGACGAGGATTTAGCCAAGGCCCGCATATTTCCGGTCGACAAAATTGAAGATTACATCAAAGAACAGCTGGCTGAATACGTGAGCGCATTAGTAGGTGAAAACTCAGGAAAGATCAAGATACCCAAGCATCTCGAAGCTTTCGTCAAAGCTCAAACACCGCTGTGGGTCGAGAGTGCCCTTACTGCCCTGAGCTTCCAGGAAGACGTGCATTACATTGTTAGCGACGGGATAATCAAACCAGTTGACTATCGCACTACTGGAATAGTTCAATCCAGCACCAATTGGAATAATGGCCTGCATCAATTCCTTGGACTTAAGCACTCTCTCAAAATCAGTCCCGAAACCGTTACAACCAACTTTCTGTCCAACCTCTCCATGCTGAGCAAATATAAAACAAATTTGGTGGGTTTCACTGGTACTCTTGGGTCTTCTGCCGGAAGAGAGCTGCTTTACAACGTGTACAACGTAAAGTTGCTCACACTCCCTGAAACCAATTTCAAGCGTTATGTTCAGTTTCCGGATATTTTGGTTCCCAACGAGGAGCAGTGGTGCAGAGAGGTCGTGATTTCCTGTATGGCTGAGAGGTCAAAGGGTCGAGGAGTCTTAATAATCTGTGAAACGATTCAGAAAGCCACGACCCTCAGCTCTGTTCTAAGTACACTCAAAGTCAGAGTTAAACTATACACTAAGAATGAAGAGGACCAGGAGAGGCATATTGAGCAAATTCATCCAGGTGACATCATTGTGGCCACTAATCTAGCTGGTCGTGGCACGGACATTAATACGAACGAAATTGAGGATAACGGCGGTCTTCACGTGTGCCTCACGTTTTTGCCGCATAGCTCAAGGATTGAGGAACAGGCGTTCGGCCGAACGTCGAGGCAAGGTCGCAAAGGGACTGGCCAACTCATTATTGTTGAGGTAACAGACGAAGGCCGACTAATTTGCAGGTTTTTTATCGATAAAATTGTTTAAATTTTATGTTTGAATTTATTTAGGACCCCGAAGCATTGAAATTTAAAGTAGATCGAGATGTCAAAGAAATGAACGAACTAGAAAACTTCAGAACTTCTCAATTGCCACCGATTCGCAGAAAGGGTCAAGTCTTTGAAAAATTCTGCAACTATTTTGGAACCGTTCGTTCGCGATTAAGAGAAGAAGTGAATGCTGAAAAAGGATTGATAGAAACAATTCGCGATGGCACTGTTGATGCCTGGAACTATGCCACTGGCAACAATTGGACACCGCCCAGTCTATATGAGACCCTGGTCCTGCAATCGATTGAAGAAAGATGGGCGATGTTTCTCCATCGAGTAGAAGACAAAGAATTAGATGAAACCGAAACAATGGTCCAATATAATTTGCTTGAGCAAGAAATAAAAGCACAGTTGGCAGTCAGCAGCTTAGAAGTCTTAAGAAAGGGACAGAATACATTTTACTTCACCCAGCTTGGAAATGAAGAATATCGGCGTGCAAAAACGGAGAAGGCTCGTGATTACTTTGAACTTGCATTATGTATTGACTCTGATTTTGGTACTGGGGCACACGTCGGCATGGGAGCTGTACTCTTAAAATCCGGGAAACCAACTAACTACAAAGAAAAGGCCATTGAGCACTTAACAAATGCCCAGCTTCTTCTCAACACTGAAATGGCGTGGATAACCGTTCAACAAACACTGATTCAGAGGAAATTACTAGCTGGCGATGATATTGCCAGCCCTCTCATGGAGCAGCTTACAGAAAAGGCAAGTTTGCTCGGTCAAATCATAAATACCGTTGAAGCCAACGTGGAAGCGGTACAAAAATCACTTCGGCGAGTACATTGCGTTGGAATTAAGGATCAGCGAAAAGAACTTGTCCAAATACCTAATCAAATCACTGAGCTTCCTAAGAATAAACGACTCTTGACTCAAGCCTACAAGCGATTCGACACTTTTTCTATTTCTTTCCATAATTTGACTGCTCGTGTTGACACAGTTACAAAAGATCAGGCCGTGGATACGCTACCAGATCAAGCTCTTTTTAACTGGAAAACCAAGAAAGCTAAAGTTGGACTCCGTAGTAAAGCGTTAAGCTTGAAGAAACTTCTACAGCATGAAAAAATTAAACTGTTGGAAGAAGTACCGGAAATTTCTATTGAGCTAAGTGCCTTGCAGATTGATAAAGAAAAACTGCTGTTCAAATTCGAGTCCTTGAAAGTGCATCCGAAATCCTTTGACTTAGAACTAACTTGCGAGTCGGAGATTATTAAGGAAATCTTCCAAAAACTGTTCAAATCAGGGCATTTAAAAAATTTGGAACTGCAATGGGTGAGTGAATCAAGCGAATTTCAAGCGTCCATTACTGTTTTTGAAATGCATTCCACAGCAAAAATAGACGAAAGCATAGAAGAGAAAATAGCCAACACTGACAATCTTATTTCTATTAAATTACTGCACTTGTCTCAAGAAGATATAGCCAGCATCATCAAAGCCTTGCCTACAACTAAAAATCCTCCAAGCGTAAATTTAACTCTAAATTCAATTCAAGGCGAGTCAGCCAAGTCAAAGGACCTAAAAGCCACGCAAAATACAAAGGCAATGCTAATTGAAACCTGGGATCAACTTTTAGCAAATTACAAAAATACAATTTATCTCCGGCAGATGTCGAGTGCTAATGCTAAGAACGTTATTCCGATTCTTCGCGAAATGAACGTGGACTTCATTCTGGATGTCTACGACTTAGACTTAAACGCTGTGACTAATGTGCTGAACAAAGCAAACATCGAGCAAGAAAACATGGAACAGACAAAATTGCAAGAACTCTCAGACCTTTTCATGTCAGGTCGACTACCATTCCAAGAAATCCAGGAGTTAAACGCTCGCGGTCTGTCTATTTTGGTTTTATTCAATGAGAAACAGTTCGTGCCATGGACAAGTATTTGCATCATGTGCGCAATGGCCAGCGCACAAGTGGCTGTTGGAGGCTTACTGATAACAACGGGTTTTGGAGCAAGTCTAGGAATGTCCTTGGTGTCCGAGGGAATGTCAGATTTTACCACAGCCTATAGGGCATATTCCACCCGGCAATTCAGCTGGTCAGATTACAGAAATCAGAAAGCCGTCAGTCTGATCATCAGCGCCACGACAATGGGTTTGAATAACCTGAGAAATGGAGCCAAAGGAGTAAAGCTAATGACAGGCATGTCAAAACTGACAACTGATGCTAGTGCCAATGCACTTAAGACCACCGGCCAGAACTTAACCACCTTAACTGGGCAATACATTGTGGCTCGAGGAACAGAAACTGCTGCCAGAGTTGTTCTCAAAACTGCACTGGACAAGCTTACTGGATTCTGCTTTGAGCAACTTCGAGATTCAATCACACATGAAGTCAGTATTCGAGTGGAATTCGAGTTTCTACAGAAAAATCTTAACCGTGAGCTCAGTCGAAGATGGGCAATTCAAGGATATTTACAAAAGAATCCAAAGCCTAATTCAGAAAGTAGGCTGCTAAAAACAGTAGAAGGTGCAGTACGAGCAACAACGAACCCGAGGGCTACGACATTGTCTTCATTCTGGGATTCAGTCGGAGGACCCTTGGCCAATAACTTGCTTTCTGGTTCTGACTTGGTTGGAAGCTCTTGGAATAATATTGTTCTAACGATTGGAGCAATCAATGGCCTGAAACAAATTGAATCCGCCGTTTCTCGAGTTTGCTCTGCAATTGAAACGAGACTCAGTGAAGAACCCGACCCTCTAACCGAAATACTTAGAAAAGCAAATATATCTCAAGAAACAACGGCTAAAGTCGTGAAGGTTTTGAACTTCAATAAGGACGGCACCAGAGGCTTCGATCCAGTCTCGATGCCGTTGAAGTCACTATTTCAAAATGACAAGGAATACAAAGCTTTCCAAGATGTTCTTGATAATCTTAACAACACTCAGCAAAAATTTGATTGCAAAAACTCGGAACGAAGTCGAATTGAGAAATCAGTCGTGGACCTTATAACCTCACACATTATTCGAGTAGCAAATTCTTACCTTGTATCACCGGTGATGTCTAAACTGGCAGGATCTTTGATCAAAAGCATTTCAAACGACCTCCAGGAGTTGTTTCTGACTAACAGCGAAACGGGTGAGTCTGGAACATTGGAAGGGCGTATAAAGGAAAATGCCCAGACTCATATGACAATATACTCAAAAATGGAGAGAATTGAAGCATTAGATCGAATGCGAGAAAATTTGATGAATGGTGATGGAAACAAGCATGAGAAACCTTCAGTCGAAGTTTTGAAACTGTATGATGACGTGGTCAACGATGCCCCATTGAGCTCCGATATGATAACTAATATGGCCAAATCCAACAACCTAAATATTAAGATCACGTCCGACCCTAACTTGCAACTAACTGAAGCAGAGAGGGCAAGCGGCATGAGAATCATTTTGTACACAGGCCCACCCAGTGGAAGTCCAGCAGGAACTCCAGGGCATTTCCAACTGAGAAAAGAAGACGGCAGTGGATTTGAATTCATTCCCTCGAACGACAAGAATAACAATAACTGTGGCGTCAACATCATTTCACAACTGCTGGCAGATCAGGGTGTGTCAAAATCAGCGGACGAACTTCGGACTGAGATAGGACAACAAATTGTCAATAGTCCTGAGGACGCCAAACTTTTAGTTGAGAATGCCAAGTGGTTCGAACGGAATCGTGGGAGAGATACCACAGATATTCTACAGATTGGGGGAGCACGCAAGGATCGAATTGAAGAAACGTCCAGGGACATGACACCCACTGAAAAAAAAAACAAAGGTGCTGGTTTCATTTACATACTTAAGCCCAAGAATGAGCCGGAAGGAAAGTACAAGATTGGAATGACAAAAGATGAGCCTGGTCATCGGGTGATGCAACTTACAAGCAATAACAAGGAGGAGTACGAAGTTCTTGAAGTAGTACCAACGGCCTACAGATACTCCACGGAGACGATGATCCACGACAATTTGAGCCATGTTCGGGAACCAAGGGGGACTGGTGATGGAAGCACAGAGTATTTTCGTGGTGATCTTCAAGATCTTCTTCGAGTTGTTAATCAAACCAATGCAGACGTGGAAACCCGTCATGGCCCTGCCTATAAGCCAGACACTTTAGATGATATCTATGACCAATATAAAGACGATTAGGTTGGGCTTCAGTTCCTGGATTCAGCCATCGTTTTTCATTTTGTATATCTATACCTACTTTTCGCTTACCAGTTCAAGTCTCGAGTTTCTAAATTAGTTTCTTTTCAATGATAAAAAAATTATTATAAAAATACAATATACTTTTGATTAGGTGATTTGCCATGTGGAATTGCTAAATTTTAGGCCACCGATTTGCTTGAGCAGTCGAAATTCATCCTTGAACTATGTAATGGATTTGCAATACATATGTGTTACTAATTTCAAATCTGCAGAGGAATATTTAATTCAATAAATGATTCTAGACCAGAAGGGCAACTGGGATGGTATTGTCTGTCGGTCTGTGCGTCTGTTGACTTATTTAGATGTGCAAACGACGTATCGCACATTCAATCCTTGAGAGTTGTACTCTGCTGCTTTTCCATAGTAACAAATGCACCTATTCAGTAATACATTCAAACAGATTGGAATGAATACACTTATGCCAGGAAGTTTGTATTCATTCCGGAATGAACTCACTTATACCCAGGGTTCGGAAAAAACGTTTTTTATTTAACTAATATAATGCTAAAAAGCATAAAAAGCTACTGAGGTGGTTTGAACACCACACACAGCGTATTAACAGTTAAAAATAAAAATTTTCTAAGAAATTTTTTTAAAAAATTCCACACGTACGGTTTTTCAATGAATGGTTATGATTGTGTTCCAATTAGGCATTTGTTAGGCAAATTAAGCAAGTATGCAAGTATGTATAATAAAAGTAAGATTTCGATTCTGGTAACTCTCTAATTGTGTACGAATTCGAAATCATTGAAAAACCTTCGGTGGAATTTTTATAAATTTTTTGTTAGTAACATTTTATTTTTAACTTTTAATACGCTGCGTGTGGTGTTCAAACCACCTCAGTAGCTTTTTATGCTTTTTAGCATTATATTATTTTAAACTTTTTTAAGGTTCCAGGATGTGCAGGGTGGTTCAGATAGTTTGTCACCCTTGGTATTCCAAACACCCCGATAACGTACAGATTTGTGTGATATATCAAATTAAAGCTTGATTCATACCTGGTCCAATGGTACATTAACCTTTTCAATATTTTTAAAAACAACAGCTGCACAGCAGATGAGAGCGAGCGAGAGCGGTAATTACTCGCTCCTTCCTCAGCGCAAAGCGCTTGGAGCTGCACAAAGGGGAGAGCGCCTCTAACACTCTCTCGGCCTTTGAAGCATTCCAGTGAGTCAATAACAACTCCTAATGCTACATGGACTTTGAAATGTGTTTGAAACACTCGTAAACTCGCACCCAGGCTGATTTCTATTATTATTTATTATAATATGTGGTCGCTGCGCCCTGTGGAAGGCGAAAGATCATCGTAATTGCTGTTTTGCTCTATACTGTATTCTGTATTCAATTTTTTAAAATTTCAAAATATTTTGGCACTCGGAGATCAGGTTTGACCTAAGCTTCAAATTGGTATATCGTACGTGATTGTGCGATGCCGGGGTATATGGTGTACCAATGGTGACAAACTATCTGAACCACCCT
>VNWX01001667.1:0-14410 GCA_009869905.1 Ceratophysella communis | reverse complement strand
CATTCGTTTGTCAGGGGTCACGTTCACGTCCACACTTTCTTGTTTCGTCTGAATGTGGAGACAGATGAAGGGATATTGGCTTCTGCTGAAGGAATGAAAAACTTCGTTTACTAAACGAGCAATCTGAAAAAGACAGGCAAATATTAATTTCGCTGATCCATCTAAAATTTTACACACCCCTAATTTAAGCTTCTCACCTTGACAGGTTCACAAGGTCTGGAATTGATAAAAAAGAATTGCCGATCGCCGCAACTCCGTCCAGAATTCGGCTGAGAAATGAATCCGTCCAGCCGAAATCTTCCTATGTCAAAGGTCTTGGCGTCTAGGCCGTAATGCTCCAGTGTTGAGTTATCCACGACCTCGATCGGTTCAATTTCGATCAGCGTATTCAGCTAGAACAAAGTTAAAAGTCATTCATTATTTACAGCCATGCCTACGGTTAATCGCAGCCATTTTGAATGTGAAACACACCTGTTTAGCACCAAAAATACTGGCGATACGTTCTCGCATAGTCGGAGATGCTGGTACAGAGAAAAGCAGAACTGGAGCTCCCCTCTCAACCTGATTCGTGCAGCTAATTCTGACTCCTTTAGCGATGAAACAATACCCGTAGAGAACTGAGATCATTTTGTTGAATTCCCGTTTAATATGCTTCAGAAACTCCTTGTGTCGAACCGGAAGTGGGGAAAAGAGATTCTTGAGAGATACGGTGGTGCCTCGAGATCGTGCACAAGGAATCTTACTGGAGATTCTTCCTTTAGCATCATATTCAATTCTGAATCCTTGTCTCGCTTCTTCAGATCGAGTCGTTACGGTCAGCTGTGGCTAAGGCACAGAGAGAGCTGAGGGCTTCTCCCCGAAATCCAAAGGTAGCAATCGAGGTCAGATCTTCGAATTCGCTGATTTTCGAGGTATGGTGTTTTAAACCTGCAAAAAACATCATCTTTCTAAGTAGGAACTGCAAGATCAAGTAAAATTTTAATCACATGGGTAATAAATATAAAAATTACCAAGCCCTTCAAAATTGGATTCCTCAACTCCAATCCCATTATCAATGACTTCAATGAGCTTGCTGCCATGTTCCGCGAGTCTAATTTCAATACTCGTGGCTCCTGCGTCAATGCTGTTCTCGACTAGCTCCTTCACAGCCGTGCTCAGTGTCACAATTACCTGAGAATCAAAAAATTGTGCAATCAATTATAATTTGACGAAAATGCTACAAAATTTATCATTCGATTTCAGGAGCTGCTTACTTGGCCAGAACAAATTCGGTGAATAACATTCTGTTCGATTGGTTTGATTTCATTCCGAGCTGAGACTGAAATTGAAGCAGCATCATCTTCGGCCAAGTCCTGTACGTCTGAGCTTGATTCCATCATTATTGTGGACATGGGTATCAGTTAAAACCTGTAAATTAGGGAAACAAACATGTAGTTTCGTACAATGTTATGTACAGGCTCAGCTCGCGAACACATAAATATTTTAACGGACATTCTTCTTATGGTCCCACTCCCACCTTCTATAATAATAGTAGCCCTTAGCTTCTACGGCAAAACACAAATCGTTGATGCAGGTCAATATTTGCACGATCGCCTACATTATTTCAGGTACATTTGCCATATACAACACTAGAGTACAGATTACATGGCTGAAATGGAAATCCCAGCAGCCTCAGCGTCAGCGTCTACTCTCACTTTTGTTGGACATTAGGCTGAAGCATTAAGAGTGATGACTTGAGTCCATATGTGCTCAACAGCCGTAAGAATCGAGATCAGAGATCAACCAACTTAACTGCCTTAATATATAGTTATGCCCATACAGTCAGCATCAGCTCTGTTGTTGTAGTGAGTGAGTGACGAAACGGGAATTTATTCAACAACAATTAAGCCCATAATGTAGCACGCATACATAACGCTGTTTGTTGCATAGTCGGTTATGCACGGTCAACAGTATTTTACGTTATTATGCAACTGCCTGGCAGCTACGATTTATGAGCTACACTACTGGGCAGCTTAAAATGTTTCATTTTTAACAGGCGAGCGATCCCAATATTTATCGCATGAAAAATACTTTTTACGATGATTTGACCCAAAGAACGCCCTAATGAGTGTCAGCATTAGGTCAAAATTTTAAGCGGTGACATGGCCTAGCTAAATAAACCATGTCAAAGCTGTCAAGCTTATTGTCAAGTTAAACGCTAAAACAATTGAAAAGCTTTGGGCGTGGCAAGTATACATAACGCTGTTTGTTGCATAGTGGGTTATGCACGGTCAACAGTATTTTACGTTATTATGCAACTGCCTGGCAGTAAAGATTTACGATCATGCCTACTGGTCAGCTTTAAAATGTTTCATTTTAGGCAGGCACGCGATCCGAATATTTATCACACGAAAATACTTTTTTACGAAGATTTGACCCAAAATACGTCCCAATGAGTGTCAGTATTGGGTCAAAATTTTAGCTAAATAAACCATGTCAAAGCTGTCAAGCTTATTGTCAAGTTAAACGCTAAAACAATTGAAAAGCTTTGGGCGTGGCAAGCAGGATAGGTGACAATTATTTTGTTAGACATGCGACATCAGAAGATCCATGCTCAGGAAATGGCGAATCACGAATATGGCAATCGCAAGGGATGCTATATCACCTCCCGTAGTCCTAAATATATTTTTAAATACCCTTGACCCTCGGCCTCGGCAGCATTTCATTTCGGTACTTCTCATGTGCTGGAAATACAAACAATGAAACAGGGATTTCTGGGCTTAAAATAGATTCGAGTGGATTTTCCAGTCAAACGGGATCATGGTCAACATCCACAAGCCCCACAAGCCACAATTTTTATGCAAATACTTTCAGCTTATGGCCTAACCGGAACCGGAAAAGACAAGATCTGTCCATGAGGATCCGGGAGAAAGTACCGAAAGTCTTTCTGTCGCCTAACGCCTAGCAAACGCCTAATCCTTGCTGTAACACAAAATGATATAATGCAGGTAGTGCTAGTGTGACGAAAACGACGCCTACGAAACAGAAACCATTACATCGATTATGGTCAATGGTCAGGTCAAACATGGATTACGTACAACAACGTGCGGCTAAGCGCATAGGAATCTTCAGGAGCTAATCTTTCAATCCAACCGGATCCCTAATCGAAGTCTCAAAACAAAAAGCGCACCTTTGTTCATGGTACGCCAATGCTCTTGAATTTGATTCAACTTTCAATCACAAAAATACAATTAGGTTTTTTCATGCATTGATCGACCTCACCGCTACGCTTGAGCTACTAGAATCTAGAAAATGCATTTCCCTTCTTCCATGCATGTCGAATTGGAGTTCCGACAGTTTCACTCCTTATTGAAAGGAAGTTCCCCATGATCTCAGCTCAGAGCAGTAGTGCTATTCGAAGAAGGATTCATCTCCTATTTGGAGTCCAAAAGAGATCTCAGAGTGAAAGAGAAAGTTTCGTGGGACGACGCATTGTTACGTGGCCATGTGTGAGTAGTGTCTCTGCACTGGCATTTAGCATTACGTCAAAANAAAGACCTCATTTTAACAGCGTCTCCTCATCATAGTTCAGTTATTATGAAGCACTCGAAATAGCCAAAGCACTACTGTCATATAATACTTCGACTCGCCGTACAACTCAGTTAGTGATTCAAAGTCTGAGCGAAGAGATCTCAAATCAGTCGGCGTCGGATTCTTGAATTTCAAAATGTGGAAATAGTGCAATTATCGGTACAATTATTAGCTAGTGCAAAATTAGATTAAGTGTGCAAGACAAATACAGTCGGATTCTTGTGGGAATTGAAAACAAGCCGCAGTATTTTTTACGCCATTGGAGAATCTAGGATTCTAATTGTAAGTCCAAAATTATATATCTAAAAAGTTTAGAAAAAACTTTACGAGTACATTTTAGAAGTTTCAGCCATTGGTTGTAAGCACGATTTAGTATAAAATACTACTTTGACCGGACCAATTGTCTGAAATAGTTGTCGGTCAATTTCTCGAAAACGTTTGGTCGAAGAGTACAAGGTCGTTTTTAGTTGTTAACTAAGGTATTCAGTTCAGTTCAGATCATTTTAAATCAGATTAGGTTCGGCTTGATTCAAATTAGCAAAACGGGCATTTTTTAGGGCAAAACTTCTACTTAAGGGACATTCGACACGAGAGAAATTTGGCGAGAAGAAGAAACAATAGATAAGGATCCAAAGGACCTGCCGTGTTATTATGACAAGTTCAAGTTGAAGGCTGTTCTGCTCTAAATCCGACCCTTATTCATATTGAAATTCAAATAATTGAAATGGTGGTATTCAGAAAAGACGAGCCGTGAAATCGTCTCTATTGTTTCATCTTTTGTCAATCCAAACAGCACGGCATAGGGATCTTAGAGGTAGCGTTCTAATGAAGTCTTTAGCAAAGTAAAACAAAAGTATATTTTACCCAAGATTATAAGGCTGACGGCTGACACCAATTTCCTGAACAGCTCTGCGGAAAATAGAAATTTTTCCCAGTTTGAAAGAAGTCTGATCTTCGTGTCAGTTTGAATATTTAAAATTTCTTGAACCAGAACGAATCTAAACAAAAAACATCAGATTGAGGATTTAGTATGAGCTTGAGTATAAACGCTTTGCATACAATGACTTCTCTCAGGCCCAATTTAATGGCTTAGTAAAAAGACTCAAATTGTGTCAATTTCAAGTAAAAATACCACTTATTCAATGCAAATTCAATTAGGGATCCTAGCCGGATATGATAATGAAATCGAAAGTCACCCTCGTAAATGTAACGACTCCAAAAACAGATCAGTTACCAAAAATTCGCAAATAAATAATTCGAAATGCATTTGCAGAAAATCCCATAATAAAAAGAGAAAATGGCACTTCTGCATTTTGGTAATTTCAATTTGTAGCAGTAGGTACATCACATTAGGTGGCCTATTGCCTTAAATTAGCTAGGGCGGCGGGCGTGGACAAGCCTGAGACATATATGGACTAATTACTCCAAAGACGACAATCAGCAGATAATTTGCATAGTGCACAACATACAGAGATTTCGTTTGGTGTGGTCACTTCCATTTTCCCCATTGTTGCATCCTTCCTGATCCATAATCCGGCTACGCCTGCCCATAAAAAGAAACACTTGCACTTTCTTTACTCACGCCCTAGCGTTTTACGTCCATATTCAAATCTTCTCTACAATACGCAACAATAGGAAATCGTACTGTACTTTCGTCGGCTTAAACCCCAGAAATAAACGCTAAAAACTTTCGAGATAAATATATGAGAAACGCCGGAAGTGCACAAATAGTACTACTACGCAGAATTTAAAATTTAATCAGATTTCTACTTAATTTACTCGCTTTAAATCCGCATGCTTTCTACATAATTAAGAATGCTTCGTTTATTATTTTAATATCGTGTGGCCTTCAAGCGTAACGCAAATCGCAGTGCAGTTTCAGGCGTGGCGTATGCTTGGCTGACCTAAGACCTAGCCCAACGAATAAAGGCAGCTGAAGGCGTGAAACTTCTCAGACGAATTTTAAAGCATATTTATTGACTGAATCACATGATTTCCATACGTATGACCTTTTAGTAAATGCAAGGTACTAAGATAACCGACACGGAAACCATCATTAAGCCAATGCCGGGTTTCCGAAACTCCTGAGCCCCGTTCCCCTCTCCCACGTACTTAGCACAGACGTCAACACAGAGAATGGAATGACCCCTTCCTCTTCCTTCCTGACCAAGGTCAAGATCCCCGGAAAACCCAGCGATGACCTCTTTCTTATGCGGCCGACATTTCGTGAGACAACGTCCGCTCGCACAGCTCGAGTTGTCCGGCAGAAAATTCCAGTATTCACACAGAACTCCGCCACGATTCAGACATTGTCGTGATTCAGGAACCCAAATCGTTCCAGGGTCACATTGACACTCTTGTGGACCGTCCAGGTCCAAGCAGGATAACCCGGTTCGTGTATAATTACAGTCCTTGTCAGTCCCTGCAGCATGCAACATTTAAAAAATCTGTGTAGGTATTCCAATTTCCAATCAACGACAATTTGAGTGGTAAATTTAGTATGTATTACGGCATCCGGTCCTCCATTCTCGTGGTGGGTTAGTCACTGCTTGACTGACCCAAATCAGGGTCAATAGCAACAGACAAACTGAAACACCGGAAACTGCCATCCTTGACGGTCAAAAGGTCAAGTTATCGACTACAGTAGTGTTTCTGATTTACTAAATACGGTTTACTTTGCGGTGACAATTTTAATACTCAATTTTCAAAACAGCAAAATTTTTAGAAACACGTCGATCATATGCAGTAAACGACCATGAGACCATGGGAATCGGTTACCGCGTTACCAGGCGAACCACTCAGAATTCTGGCCTACCACGAATCAAGAATTTACCGTGATCTTCGATCCTGAATCTTCCTTTATAATTTGCCATAGGTGCGGAACCATGCGGGGCCAATTCTTGAGCCTGACCCTACTCCTGGTCGTCACATGCCAAGTTGACCGGTCAGAATCCGAAAACGTGACCAGTACACCAGCGAAGCAAAGAGGCGACCAATACATCGCCGAAGGCAGTGACTTCTTTCCAACCGAATACAAAGCCTCAGTGAAATTCCCGGAAGACGAGCAAGAATCGAGGTCAAACTCGCAAACAGCCGCATCGGAGCATCTAGACGATATCGATGAGAAAACTGCCATTGATATCATTCTTGCGGCAACAAAATCAGGCAGAAATTTCGACGTCGGAGAAGGAACGGATGAGCTTAGCCAAGTAACTTCAGATCCCAGGATTCGGGCTCAAATCGCCAATGGAAACGAAGCTCAAGCTAGGGGGTACATCAAAGAGAAATTGTGTGATCTCGGTCTCATGCCGGTAAGGGAAAGAATGGGCCATTGGGCCACAATTTTAAACATCTATGCTAAAAATGTTGACAATTTGCAGTGCGGAGCCCCATGATACGATCTCGAGTAAACACGACCACGGGTTCGGTGGACACTTCGGCCATGGCGGGGGTGGTTTGTTCGGTGGCGGAGGTATTCCACTCAAAGACGTTGCACTAGTTCAACCCGTAGCAATCCAACCCGTTGGTCCCCCTATCTCCGCCATTCCTCTAGAACCCTTCAAAGCACCTCATCATCAGTATGGAACACCTTATCCAACTTCAAACCCAATTCTAGGGGGCTACAATGGGCCGTCAGGACTAGGCGGTGGATTTCCTGGCAAGGGTGGCTTTGGAAAACAGATTTACGGCCCACCGCCAGTACACAAACCCATCCAGGTTCCGCACTATAATCCGAAACCATTTGGTGGCGGTGGCGGTCTTGGAGGATTACCAGGTCCAGGTCCGGCATATGGCGGAGGACTTGGCGGCGGTGGTCTCAACGGACCAGGCTATGGATTCGGAAAGCCTTTCGGTAAACCTGGGCTTGGGCTTGGACACGGTCCAGTAGGAATCGGACATTCAAGCCCGATCGGGTTCGGCGGGGGTGGTGGTAAAATCGTTGAGCATATCCATCATCATATTCATCACACGCCGGCTGTAGGGGCTGGAGGTAAGTCGGAAGTCAAAGAACCCAATTGACAACACAGGGCAGCATTACCACGAATAAATTACTGATTTCAGGTCACGGAACCTACGGTATTATCGGATCCAGCGGAGGTAACTACGCCAGCGGCTTCGATGAATACGGCGCCGCACAGAAACCCGCAGTTTCAGTGGCCACACCCGGAGGAACAAACCTGGGAACCTTCCGCGGCTTCAATGGCGATGCCAATGGCCTAGACGACTGCACCTGCGTCCGAATCAACCAGTGCGCCTCATATGACATCGTCAGCCAAGGAAGCTCGGGGCGAGAAATCGTTCATGGAACTGGAACAGCCAATTCCGGTCTCGTAGGCTACAACATCGATCCAAGGAGCAAGGCTCATGGATTCGGAACAGAATCGAATGCAACGGATGACGATTCCGTTGTACGAAGCACAAGATTCGCCAATAACAAGGATATCGAGGCAGATACAAAGAACGATACCGATAAGGCCGAAACTCGAGATCCCGATAATTCAACTGAAACGAAATTGAGTCGGAAGAAACGAGAAGAAGCTGTGTCCGAGTCGGTAAGCTTTCGAACCGCTTGTGTCGTAGCTCAAGCTTAACCTGTCAGTCTGCTACGTGACCTGACCGCTTTGAATTTGACTTGACCAATGCATTTACCCTTACCGGGCTCTCACGGGCTACTTGCGTCTTGCGTGAATTTGTCCCGTTTAACTCACAATGACCTAACTGCGTGTATGATTCTTTGTATGATTGTATGTGTGTCTGTCTGATCTCTGAATGCTGGAATGCTTGAAATTCAAAATTGAACTTGGATTTTGGATTCGTTCAAACAAAAATTTCTAAATGAAACCCCTCCTGTGTCGAACCAACAACCTGACCTGATGTACAGAACAAGAACAAGACTGCAGCCGCCAAAGAAGGTGAAGGCCGATTCATAACATCGCTTCTCCGAGACGCTACCTTTCAAAACCTGACTAAATTTGCCGGCTATGACTTCGGTGATGACCCGACTCAACTGGTCAAAGTTGAAGGGCACAGACTTGTAAGTACACAACACAACAATTCTCTATGACCAAATCTTTCAGCCAATATTACCCTTAATTGTGAATAACCGAGCGATTCTCAACTGATTTCTTGAAAGTTGCGTATCTGTCCGAACTGCTATTCCGAATACCAAAAAACTGTTCTGGTTCCCCTCACTACAGAGACTACTGGGTAGGCTAATTGGGTTTGAGCCCACGTTCGGCGTGTCATTCGGTTTGCCGGGTGGCTATCCCCAGGCCGGCGGAGGTTATCCTCTCAATCCTGTTTCCAATGATCCTATTGTCAATCCTTATGGCGGCGGCGGGATTCCTGTCGGCCCCATTTCCATCAATCCTCTCTTCTCGTTGCAAGTGGGCAAGGACAAGGACAAGACCAAACTCATTAAACCCCTCGTCAACTTCCATGTCACGCCGAATCATGGGATTCTCGACGGAATCAAAGGCATTCTTCATCACAAAAAGGCAGCCAAGGCTCATAAATTCCAGGCCTTGCACCATGCATTCAAAGGCGGCAAAGGTCATGGCCACGGACATGGATATGGCTGGTCAGCAGAGCCGCAGCTCCATCCCATTCCTTACCCCCAGCCCGAACCACTGCCTGTGTATCCTCAGTATCCACTCTACCCGCAGTACCCTCCCGCCTACTATTACCCCCAGCCCTTTCCACAATACCATGAACACCAGCATCAGCACATCCATGCCTCCGCCTATCCCGGGTACTACTCTAACCCTGTTCAAACTGGATTCTCGAATGTCGCCACAGGCGGCTGGAACCCCACCCCCTACAGCCAGGGTTATGATTACAAGGACTATCGTGTAGGCTCATCGTTTAAGACGGGAGAATTCACGGGGTCAAGTCCCACGGTCACCCGTATCGAAGCACCCAGTTAGTTTTTCCGGTACAAGTGCAGGAGCGTCCGCGTACTCCCCACAGAGCTTCGAGAGTTCAGGTTATTTAGGCCCCGCGAAGACAGAATATTTAGGAAATTCTGGGTCAGGCTTCAAGTTTAACTCGGAATACTCAGGCACTTCAGCTCCCGTCAGTTCCAGTGACCCGTACTCAACCCAAACCCACAATTTCGGAGATACCGGTTACATCGACGGCAGCTCAGGCACATACTCAGATGCTACAAAGGGCGGCGAGCTGAACAAAGCCGAAGAAGCCGCTCTAATCAAAGAGCTCCTTGCGGACGGTGACTTGACCCAAGCCGAATACGACGAGTTGCAAGGAATGGGGGCGGGCGGGGAGAACAGCTATCGAGCTTACACCGACAACGAAGTTAGGAGAGGTAGGACTCTGTTTCCGGATGACACGAGTCGTTCAGGTCAGGCAGACTCGAGTAGGCTAGGCAAACGTGTCCTTCCCACGGGTAATGTTGAGACGAGGCTTCCTGTCCATGCCACTTCCAATTCCAATACAGCCACTAGCTTTTTCCCTACTGACCCACAACCCCTGACCTTTTCGCAGAGATCTCACAAAAGCCCTTCAAGCCGGATCACGTTTCCTAATGAGCAGCGACAGAAACGATCTGCAAATAGTAGAAACAGAAACAGATATTCCGAAGAAAGTCTAGCCAGGATTCTCAGTCAAACTCTAAAAGCTCAGGTAACGTAACATTCTAAAATTTAACTCGAAATTTCTAATTAAAAACTTAATCAAAGCTTATTGCACTACCAGTACTTGCACAGCACAAGGCAAGACTATAAACTGAATTTGGGTAAAGTCGCTGCGCAGCTTCATATTAACAACTACTTATGTCATTACGATTTACGAACTGAGACATTACGAATCCGAATCAGAATTCTTAATTGATTTGTTTGACTTTTTCTAAAGTTCAATAGCTCCTGGAATCTTGGACACCGATGAACAATGAAATTGACTGACCACGCTTCGACAACGAGGTTACGGACGCAAATGCATGGACGGCTAATTAATAAGAATTTATTGGACGAATCCGAAATCTTTGACAAAGTGTGCCGACAATTATAGCATGGGATTTGTAGCCGCTCTTATTCTCCTGCTTAGCTTGCTTCTAACTTGCTGTTTGAAATGTGTTTTAAAAAATGCATTCCTCAATTTAAAATTTAATTAAACTTTGAAATATTCGATTTGCTCCTACAGAGACAACTAAACTTGGGTGGATCCTGTCCAAGCGGCTATGTTTGCTGTCGAAATCCCGTTCGACCTCAACTGCAAACGAGCTACCCCGCAACTCCGATTCAACAGCAAGGAAGTAACAATAACAATGGCTTCCAGACACTGATGCAATCACTGAATAACAATAATAACAACAACAATGCATTCAACAATAATAACAACAATGTATTCAATAACAACAACAACAACAATGGATTTGGTCAATCCTTTCAACAACGACCAAATCTGAATCAGCTAAACAATGGCATCGGGGGTGGCTTCTCGAGTGGAATCGGACTGTGCGGAAAACGCAATGCGAGAGGAATCACTGGCAGAGTCACAAATTCTAATCCCGGATTCACTGATGGCGATACAGATTACGGTAAATAAATACGACAAATCGAGTATCACATTATGCTCAAATTAAACAGATGGCCAGCCAATAACCCTTCTCTGGTAACTTTTCAGGCGAGTACCCTTGGCAAGTCGCCATTTTGAAAAAAGACGGCTACGATAACGTCTACGTTTGTGGAGGATCCCTAATCGATGAGAGACATATTCTGACGGTAAAACAATGAAACGGAAGTAATCCAGTATTTGCAATTAGAGTCTTATCCTTGAAATGATCTTTTTAGGCCGCGCATTGCATCAAAGGTTTGCAGCCAACAGATCTTCGAGTTCGGCTTGGAGAATGGGACGTGAATCATGAGACTGAATTCTATCCTCACCTCGAAAGAGACGTGTCTGGATTTGCCATTCATCCCGACTTCTATGCTGGGAATCTGTTCAATGACCTCGCTGTACTTCGATTAGAGGGATACGTCGATTTCAAGAGCAAGTAAGATCACATTTTAATTTCAAGCTTAAAGGCATTACAAGTCTCAGAAATCTAATCGGTTTCATATGGATTACAGTCCCCATATCAGCCCGGTCTGCATTCCACCTGCCAGCTACGAATTCGGAGGTCAAAGATGCTTCGTGACAGGCTGGGGCAAAGATGCATTTGGAGAGAAGGGCAAGTACCAGAACGTACTGAAGGAGGTTGACCTTCCTGTCCTTCGCCATTTTGACTGCGAACAGAAATTTGAGGCGAACAAGACTTGGACCTGACTTCGTTCTGCACCCGGGTTTCATTTGTGCGGGCGGAGAGGAAGGGAAAGATGCCTGCAAGGGTGACGGCGGTGGACCGCTCGTTTGTGACATTCAAGGGACATGGCAACTTGCGGGACTCGTTAGTTGGGGTGTTGGCTGTGGCCAGTATGATGTAAGAATAGTTTCAAACTCTTTCAAGATTAAACCATCGAAACATTCCGAATTCTAATTATTTCAAATACTATATTCCAGGTACCCGGTGTATACGTCAAAGTTTCACAGTACCGTGACTGGCTCAAGCAAACAATCGGTGCTTAGGAAAGCCAACAAGACGTTAATTAGTTGTGTAGTACATTCGGTAAACACCATGATTGCCAACTCGTAAATGACATACCACATATATTTTTGTAATCGCATCGCGTCCTGGGTCAACCTATTTTTGTTACTTATTTTGATAACTTATTTCCTACATCCAAATACATATATGTATTGTTACATTTTACCGTGTAGATCTCTAATTTACTAATAAGTTATTCCACCGTGCTAATTAATAAACATGAAACTCTCTCCGTATTTCCTGCTCTATTTCGACACGGCGCAATATGTATTCCTGTAAGGGGATAATACTTTAATTTTCAAAGCCTTGGTACTCCGGTCACCGGTTCGCCAGCAAACGCATCCCAATTGAAGTTTGTCAGTCTCCCAGGAGTTTCCGCTTTCAATATTTCTTCTAGTGAACGAGCAAAATCTTCCTTCAAAAGTCTTGGAGTTCATTTCTAATTCCATGCTCATGCTCATGTGTACATGATGAGGATGAAAATCATGTTAGTTGCTAGTTCACTTAAGAAAGAGAAAATAAACTGGGAAAGTACTGTGTACTGGAAGCACTTTTAGTTAAAGACTCGCGTGTTGGATGCGTTTGCTGACAAACTGGAGCTTCAAGAGCATCAAGGTCAAAGGTGTATTTTACCTGCAATAATTATAAATAAATCAAACAGTAAAACTTACATTAACAATTTGACAACTGACGATTGACTTTTACGTCCACGATTGACGGTGGTGGAGCTATTGTAATATAAATTGTACGTATAATATATCGACATCGACACGTACACACAAGTGCGAGTTTTCCGATTGTATACTTACCTATTTTACGTGCGCCGTCACTGCACACTGTAAATGCATGACGACAGGTGACAGTGACAGTAGAACTGGGTGACGGATAACGTGCTTGAGGTACCCGAAGGTAACGAGGTCAGGTTTTGGGTGTCTGGTGTCAATCCCAGAGGTCAGAAGAATCACTTTCAATTTCAGGCACTTAGCAAGTTGACACAACTTTTCAAAACAATAATAAGAAGCAATACTACTGCCGCCTAAAATTCGAATTCCAGCTCAGCCGCCAGCTGACTTTGCTAAACAGCGCCGCCTGCCTTGCCGACTGTCGACTAGGCCGGTGCCATGCTGCATACCGCAAGAGCATTGAATTGAAAGCAGCTTCAGACTTCTCCCATCTCTTCTGCTGTCACTCCTTCAGGAATTTGAAACACGTTTGGTTGGACACCCGTGACCTGGGTCATTAGTCACTATGGTGAGTGATCATCTTATTAGTATCTCGCATTGTATTATACGCTTTGCATTCATCTCGTTCCTGTGAATGGCGTTATTCTGTGTTAAAAATGGCAATTTTCTGTGTCGCAAAAGTTGCGGTCAATTCGTAATTCGTGATTTGAATTTGAATGTGGAGTGTTAAACGGATGTGTATTTCATCAGTAACCTAACCTAACAAGTTTAGGTTATGTTACGCTTTTAAAAATACTAATCAGCTACCAGCTAAATTAACCGTAATTGGTGTATTATATAACGTGTAAGGTGTAATGGTTGCAGCTTGTAATTAATATGTATCCTAGTCTCGTTCTTGTATTGTTGTCGACGCTCAAGGTTTAAGATTATTTAAGCCCCTATATCGAGCCAATTTAACCTTACATGAATGGAATTAACTTGACAGTAGCTCAAGTAATTCATACTTGAAATGAAACACCGTGCGGAAAGTAATTAGTTTCATGCTACGAGTTAAATATGAAATACCTAACGTGTTTATCTACCTCTCATTGGCATCACTGTCGGATAATTTAATATCCGAGGGCGAAATCATTGCCTGTTTTCCTCGGAAAACTAAGAGAGAAACTAAATTGCAATATTTCCACCTGTTTTTATGATTCAATATAAAAGACAGTCTAAGAGTATCGTACAGTTACAGTTATTCAATATTTATTTAGCCAAGTTCCCGAGGCGGGCCTGTCTTGAGTCACTAGCAATGTTTCGTATGCAAGTTATTAAACGCTGTATTTTGAATTGTTTTATTGTAGCCACGAGAAATCAAGGAGATCAAGGACTTCCTCCTGAAAGCCAGAAGGAAAGATGCTAAGAGTGTGAGGATAAAGAAGAACACGGAAAATGTTAAGTTCAAAGTCCGTTGTTCAAGATTCCTCTACACCTTAGTTGTCACAGACAAGGAGAAGGCTGAGAAACTAAAACAATCTCTACCTCCAGGTAAGACTCAAACTTCATCTGAAAT